>WARS01000015.1:1850000-1977500 GCA_008933995.1 Datnioides undecimradiatus | reverse complement strand
ATGGTTCTGGATGGTAAGGTCTATGTTTTATGTTCAATAAAATTAAATTAATAAATGATTTAGACTGCTTCATCAATATGTTATACATATTCACAGACGGGTTTGCAGACAAAAGGTAACTATTAAGTTCAAGATGTTCATCAGACTTCTGTTTTGTTCACATGGGAATTGGTTTTGTACTTCCCTTACATTTGTTGAGCATCCCTTTGAATAACATTAGGGGGAAAACGATTATGAAAGACATTTATAGCTATGTTATGATTAGAGAAATGAGCAGCTGAATTACCTCATTGAAGACTGAGACAGCATGGTTTCATCCACTTGAGGTGCCTTTTATTCTATAATGCAAAAGCTTTTGTATTCCCTGTGGGAGCCTTATTACAAAATACTGTGGTTGGACCATGCCAGCAACATGCAGTACTACAAGAGGAATGCTGCTGGATGCCCATGGCTGTTGATAAGAGCCCAGCACAACCAAAATTCTTAATAACAAAGCAAAACCCACTTAGCTGTTGGTATGTTTAAACTAAAGCACAGCGGCTGGATCCCTGAGGAGGTTACAACCTTTGTTTTTCATTTGGAAAATGTATTTATTATTAACATCCTGCTCAAGCTCTTCATCAGACAAAAGACTTAGCTTTCCAGTCACAGGATAGTTACCAGAGCAGACCTTGCCTTCTCCCCTTCAGCAAAAATATTCAATTACATTTGATGCAAAATTGACTCTTAGGAGTGAATCAACAACACTAACAGTGGATGAGTTTGGTCAAGGGGCCTTTTGTCCCTGAGTCTATGTCCTCTCTCTCTGGTGCGAATCAGTGCCCTGTTGCAGGTTCACAATGTAATCAAGGCCTCTATAGAACAGTGCTGCTAAAAATAAAACCTTGTGCTGCAAAATCCACGTGCTCCATATATAAGAGTGCATGTTTCTTTTGCTGATACAACTATTACACGAAGAGCATACATTATCTGCTACCTCTATGAATGATACGTCGGTTTATAATCAACAACAAACCAATTTTCTCACCATCTTCAATGCATGTTAAAAATGCTGTTGCAAAGTTTGACTCAAATAATAAATGTAAGTGTTTTGAAATTTGACAAAGTCTCATCCAGAGATGCTGACCGTTCTCACCCAGAACAACACACCCCCTGTGGCTGCAGGCCTATTATATAACTGCAGTCAAGACAACGCACAATCCGACAAACTGAACTAAAGATATATGCCAGTGCACATGTCCCTAGTGTGAACTTCATACAGTAGAGTTATTATTGCAAGTGGGGTTGAATTCATGGGCAGCTGGCCAAAGCTTATCCATCACAATTTACCTGGCGGACAGAGGTATAGAACAAAGGATAAAGCAGGGATTAAGCGATATGTATGTTGGCAGGAGGGTTTCACAAATGTAGGCTTCTGTGATTGTTTTAAGGAGTGGACTTGAATGGCTTGATGGAAATAAATCTCATTTGTGGCGCACTGTCAAGCATAAAGAGCAGGAGACACCCAACGCGGCTTCCATTTCTCTCTTGGATCATTAAATCCTCTTTTGGTCATGTAAAGAGCAGTTTATTGCTCCCCAGGCCCTCACTTTCTCCTTAGGCTTCCTCAGACTGGCAAAGAGACAAGTCACATCGGTGCATGAAGTGCCATGCTGTTCCAGATTTATTTTAATGATGTGCTGTAACGTGGCATTTGATGGTCTTTGGAAAACATATGGAAAATGTTCCCTTTAGTTTGTCAATAAAAAGGGTTCAGTGTTCATGTAAATGAACTGTACCTTATGATCAGTTTTATAAGATATAATGAAGTGTAGAGACATCTGTGTGCGGAGTTCTGGTTCACAGCTGCAGCTTGTCAGCAGATAATGATTCAAACCTTGGCTGTTTGCAAAAGCAAATACATATTTTTAAATGTTTGATGCAAAGATCTTTGTGGCATCCCTAATTGTTCTTTTGGATTCTATACGGTACAAACAGTGCAAGGTACAGGACGTATCTCTGTAAAAAGGAGAACAGTATTACTGAGGGCAAAATTGAGACAAAATGGAGCTGAAACACTACTATCAAGACTTTCTGCCAGGCACCTCTAAAAGCTTTCATCCTACCAAACCCTCAGCGAGCACACAACCCCATCCTGTAATTTCAGACTTGAAAATAATTCCCTGCACTGACTACGCCATTGAAATCATAAAATGGAGGCATAAAGAGGTCCTTTGTGAAATTATTTGTGGCACTGAAGGAAGACAAAAGGGCTGAGAACACTAGTCCTCCATCTAACAAAGACAGTCAGATTATCAGGGAGAACTTGAGGAGGCTGCAGCAGTTTTCCCAACTCTCTTCAAATATTTAAGCTTATAGATCAGTGTCTGGTTGTTTTTCTAGGCCTCAGACATCTGATTATCATACAGTTTACATTACAATGTTATCTGGATCAATATTGTAATATTGTTTGCTCTCGCAAGTCATTACTAAGTGGTACATTCAGATACATAATTACTGTAAATCCTGCACACTGTATGCTGTACTTCACACACCACACATCGTTGAGTAGCATCCTGAATTGTATGTTAGGCTGACATCATTTGTAAACAGTCTTCACAAGTGAAGTTAAGTGTTTTATGCAATTTTATAATGTAACTTTCATGGACATTCGTCACTTATTTAACGCATTATTAAACAGAAGCATTTTTTACCTTCTCTGATCTTTGTAAATATGGAAGTGCACTGTATGTGAGTATACCTGCATGAAGCACCGTTATGTGCACACTACTTGAATCTGTAATTCTTCAGCAGCAGCTCCATCTTCCAGTGACCTTTCCGAAATGACAAAGAGTGTCATGTGTTAGTTCCTGACTGCTGTAATGACCTGTGAGTGCGTCGCTTCTCCCTCTTTCCCTTCCTTCCTTCCTTTATGTACCAGACACAGTGGGCACGCACAGATGCACGAAACAAACACAGCAGTTAGATGTGCTCTAGGAGAATTAAAAACTGATACGTTCGCACCAGTGACTGCAGTTTGTGTTGCTGTTCCTTTCCTCTGTGAAGATCGAGGGGAGAAGCCATGTGTCCTGCATCATTAGCATTTATATAGCACATATCCATAGAGCCTCCTCTGAGAACCCTGTGTCGTGTTTAGTATGTGATGGATGTATGTGGGGTACTGCGTGTGTTTGGTGAGTGTCGAATGAATATATAATGTGTGTCCCTGTTTGTGTTGGTGTGTCTTAAATTAAGAATGACAAAGTCAGAGACTACACTGTGAATTATATAAAGTTTGGCAGTATACAAAGCAGTGGAGGATCTATTACCAGAAGCTTCTCCTTCCCAGGAGAAGTGAATCATACCAAACTCTAAAGTCACCTACCCAACTTCATTTACATACATTTCTTAGTGTAAAAATGACAACTCAGTGCTCTTCGTCGAAGCAGACGAGTTGGAAAAATGTGTCAATTGCCCTTGAGGTGAATTTGTACCTCAGTAGCACTTTTTAAAACCGCTACATACCATAAATGTCCATAACGAATAAGCCAGCAGGAGACTACTGTTGCTTTAAAAAGGGGATCAGAGGATATTTGGGTGGGGAAAGAATGTGAGAGAGAGGGAGAAAGAGAGAGAGAGACTGCCAACTTGAAGAACGGTGAAGATTTTTCAAGAAATCTATAGATAAATATCCTGTTCTGAAAGTTTCTCCTAAACACTGGCTCTGCTTTTAAAACCATTGCTCTCATTCTCACTTTGACGTGTGATGTTGTCTCACAGGAAGGCTCACAAACAGACAACCACAGGGCTAAAAAGGCTTGAATACAGGAGTGTAAAATCCAACTCCACAGCTTTCTGGAAGCTGTCAAAAATTCTGCTTCTCCATATGACAAATTCTGCAGTGCCTCATGGGGGCTAAAATAAAACTGGGCTGGTGTGCACCATACCTTTCTCTCTCTCTCTCTCCCCTTCTCTCTCTCCCTCCCCTTCAGGGTTTTCTGTATGTCAGAGATGAATATGTGAAAAGGGAGTGTTATACCAGGCTGCAGGTGCTGAATTGAGGTATTAGTTTCTTAACCGAGACTGAGCCTAGTGCAAATGCTTGAAATCCACACAGCTCCTCACTCTCCCCATATACTCTTACCACCTCTCAGCTCTCTGTTGTTCCTTTCCTTCCCTTTCCTGATACTTCATGTCTAATCCATCGGCCTATTCATTCACTGTTAGACTGAGCATGCATCTCTCACTCTTAAACTTGCTGAGTCATTTCTTGTCATTGTGTTTTTCCTCCTCCCATTAACAGCGTGTTAGTCTGACCAACTAATCGCCTATACATCACAAACTGGTCACTGGTAGTGAGAGTTGTTCACCAGATTTCCCCATATGCAACTTAACCAACAATACTACATAAATACTTTAAATAAACTCCATTTGAAGTTAAACCATACAGTCAACAAATACATAACCCAGAGATTTGTGTTTTATAGCTTAACCTTCAGAAAGTGATAAATATGCATTTGTTTTCCAGCCATTTCAAACATTTTTATCCAAGTAAATGGATGAGGACAGCCACGCAGCAGTTTGAATCTGTCTATGCAACAGTCTGAAAACTTACTTAGCAATTTAAATGAGATCAGAAGCGCTTAGAAGGGGCAGTTCTCCAAAACACTTTGTGCAGTCAAACTGATAACTCTAAAGGTTTGAAATCCCCTGTGTATGTGATAACACCTTCTCTCTTCACAGTGCACGGTGTTGAGATACAAGCTTTCTAAAGCACAGGTATGAAAAAAAAGATAAAACAGTAATTATCTCAGATACTTGAAATGAATCCATGAGACTTTTAAATCTCACAAACACAAGCCTGTGACTCTATTTGATGATAAAACAGTAAAACTAAGTTTAATTTCCAAACGCCGTGATAAGTGAAACTGCTGCTGGTTTAGCTATGGGTCTCTTTGGAGAGAGGTAAGACAAAAATGTGTTGGCAGAGTCAAACTGAACAGACTTTGAAAAGCTGTAAACTGGCACGCTCTTAGTCTGTTTTGAGTCTTCAAACCTGAAAATTATCCAGCTTAACATTTTAAATCATTGCTATTTTTAGCCACATTAGAGGTGCAGATGGCAATGTGAAGTGATCCCTTGACTTTTCATCTGGTGCCATCAGCAAGTCAGATTTCTTACTGGCCCATGTAATTTATGACAAGATACAACAAGAACCAATGACCAAAACGTGTTTGCAGGACAAACAATTTGTTGTGCTGAGCTACTGGCTGATATTCACTTATCGATACGTCAGTTTATATTCACAAATAAGTAATAGGATGTTGCTGTATAAAAATATTAGAATACTTGAGGAGGTTTGGAGTTAGAAATGTGTATATTCGCGTCTCCTTTAGAGTACAATAACAAGTAAGTGAGTAATTACTGGACCTTTATAAAAAAATATTTGCAATGTAGAAGGTCGAGGGGAATAAAATCTTTTTCTTAACTCTCTGTTATCATTATAATATCTGTATAATATCAAAAATCCAGTTATCACCAAGGCTAAGTGAACTTATGAGGATTAAGTCCTGACAATGTGCTACTACAGTGATAAGTCCACTGTTTAACTGTATAACTCAGAATGTGTTGACGGCGACACGTTTGCGCAAGCGCAATTTGGATTACAGTAATTATATCACAGTTTGTGCTAACGGTTCCTGAAGGCTCAGACGTTGCGCTCTACAGTCAAAATGGTGTTGTTATGGTAATTTCACTTGCGAATGTCCAGGAAGCCCGCAAAGCAGCCACTCTGTTCCCACTACACACATTATGAGACAGACTCTCAAATTTTATTGGAAATAGTTTTATATTTTTCAAATTTTAAATATAACGTGCAAAATCTGCTATGCATGTACAATTGCAGTATTGAGGTAGGTATTGAAAGTTCCAGGTATTCTGGAAAAATGGGCAAAAGCACTTACAGGACAGGCTCAGGTGTTAAAGGGTTAATGCTGCAGACCATACAGCTCTGGTTTCTGATGGCGGCTTTAAGAGATGCAAACTTTTAATACAGCGTTGCGTCTATTGTCTGGTTCTTGTTCTCACACAGACATAAAAAAAGAAAATGTTGGAGAAAATAAACAGACGGGAGGTGACAATTTAGCTAAAGTAATGAACACTTCCAGACCTTTGTTTCAAAATGACTGTAAAATACTAGTATATCTCATGATGACTGATAATCATCATGAGATTATTCGCTAATTGCCTCATTGTGTTTTGTATCTTGTTCTGCACCGTGTTGGGTTTCTATCCTCTAGCGTTTCCATTTTATCAGTTTTTTTCTCCCAACTAACAAAAGAAATTACCACAGAAACTCTTTTATGTTCTTATGTGAGCATGAAAAAAGTTAAAATCTTAACGGGTCTCAGTGTTTTCAGAGTATAGCAACAGTCCAACATGTCAAACTTATCAAATCCTCTGTTTCTTTTCTTAAATCTGTAATTATTCTCCTTCTTCACATAAGGTAAAGGGGCATTATTCTTAAGCTTGATTTCAGTTACGTGTTGTTTGTGCGCTTCTCAGTCAATCAACACATTTCCTGAGGTGTATTCAATAATTTATTCAGACTTTGCTAGCAGCACTGGGTGATGCCACAAAAGGCAACGCGAGCACACAAGAAGAAAAAGTGAAAAGAACAGGAGCCGGATGAGAAGTGTTGTTATTGCAGATTCACAATCATCGCCTCTGTTCTTCACTGTGCATGTCCCAATAGATCCCTTTGTTAATAGTCACAGTCTCTAAAGGCTTACAAGCAGGCTTTGTGTTGCTCATCAAGTGTTTTCCACCTGCATAGAGACCGAGTTTGTACTATTTGCAGAGTTCCCTGTTTTTAATAGAATTTGGAATGACTTTAAAAAGTATAGGAAAGAGTTTAGGAAGACTACTTTTTAGTATTTGTGGCGATAGATCTGCACTTTTTGTTTAATCAGCATTAACCGCACAAAAAAAAATGTACTTATCTTGCCTTTAAAGTCAATAAAAGCAAGTGATCAAGTAAAACAACCACAATTAGTCTCAGATAGTAAAAATGCCTCAATATTAGTGATTGCAGAGTGACTGGCCTGGTGAAGATTGTATCTCTGTGCTGCACACACTAGAAGTAGAAGCAGAGGGAGAAGAAGAAGCGGGAGAGGCTGGAGAAGGAAAAGCAGCAAAAGAAGAAGAGCAGACAAGCCAAACACAAACATCGGGTTTTAAAACAGGCACAAAAAGAAACCTGAAATAAGAACCATTGCAAAGAAACAGCTGTTATAAAGGCAATAAAAAGACATGTGCGTCTTATGTCTTAAGCTGTGACCAGATCAAAATCAATCTGTGGAAACATGATGAACATGTGGCTAGAGCAGCTGAGACCCAATGGCAAAACACGACTTTAATTTGCTCAACTAAATCAACCTATAAAAAAACCTACTTTAAACTCCCAGAAACTTTTCTTTACCTCTAGACCCCAGAAAATATTGCTTGCGCTCAAGGCTCATTCTAGCTACCCTCTAATCCTCGAACTAAGTCGCTGATTGCTTCTTTTTCTGGGCCCTGTGACACATGGCTTAACGCCTCTCTTTTCTCTGACCAAACTGAGCTCTAAAACTTTCCAACAGCAAACTAGCCTTTTGCCCGTGATCCATGTGACTCCTTCTCAGGGAAGTTGGCCCCGACCGACATGACGTCAGGAAATCGTATTATTGTTAAACCTCGAAAAGGATCGTCTTTCCGTCAGATGAAGTTTATCGTGCAGTGCCCATCTGCCAATTATTGGGAGAGATCCCAATTTTTTTTTCTTTTTTTCACATCAATATGCACTTTTTGATTTTTCTTTTTTTGCATTGGCAGATTGAGTTTTCATTTAAATTTTGCAGGGAGGGGTCATTGGTGAAGGAAAAGGGAAAGGAATAAGGGGAAGCAGGAGGTTGAGGCGCATGGATTACACTAATATGTAGAGAAGGTTATGGGTTGTTTCTCTTTAGCAGCTGTTTTCACTGCATCTGTCGCTGAGTCCTGAGCTGTAAAATGTCATTTTAGCCAATTTTGCTTTGGCACTTTGACACAAGCCATTCCTCACCATCGCTTTAGACCAAGGGATCTGTGCTCTCCTGCTTATGTGAAACTTAATGGGTATAATAACGTGGTACTCTGTCATTACTGAAAGCTTCCATTTTAGATGCTGCTACTTTTCTTTCCTGCACATGGTCCAGATTGTGTTTGAATTTTGGCCACTCAAGTCTGTGCGTACGTGAGAACCAACATGATACCTGTGCATTGACCAGTGACGATCTAACAAATACTGAGTAGACCCATGTCATATAACTCAACAGTATAAAAAGGGATATAATAGATGGTGCTATGATTGTTTATTAACATATTAACATTTTTAGTGATAAAAACATCAATTATGGAGGAATCTAAATATAAAAGTTTCTGATTAACCCATTACATTTTCTGGTTAATAAGTTTGTTCAAATTATTGTGTATTTATAGACTGAATACTCACATTTCATTCACAAGTCATGTCACCTTCCCTTCATATCGCTTCTTCTTGCTCTCAGTTGTGCACAAATAAAATCCCTTCTATCAGGCTGCTTTTTCTGAGCATCTCTCTCCTACAGTATGTTATCATTCTGTGGCCTGAACCTGAGATAAATCTGGTTTATCTTTTTCAGCAAATATGCATCACTATTCTCGGCATTATTCCAATATGTAAGCGCTATTTGTCTGATTCTTATCTTTACCCTATTCTCTGCAAGGATGAAGACCCAATTTCCCCTTAGGTCTCATTAAAGTTTCATTTAAGCCTGTCAGGGCACAGCGGCTTTGACCTTTGTGTGTGCTGTGAGCTGTTGTGCTGCAGTTTAAGTGATCAGAAAATCCGAGCTCATTCTGCTCTGTCACTTTAAGCAAGTCACGTCAGGTAACACACAACATCTTTTCACAGTGAAAGTAGGAAAAATTGTATGTTAGCATATCAAAACGTTTCTTCGTATTCTGCATTTTTCCTCCATCGCTCTCCTCAACTATGTCCTCAGTTAGAAACCCAGTGCTGTGTGCATTAAACAATGTACACAATGTAAGAAAAAAAAAACAAATGTAGAAATAAAAGCATGTGTTTAATTGTCACGTTCCATAACTACCTCGACTAATGGCCATATTTTCCGGCGGGTGCTTTCAAATATGCATGACTGAGGACAAGGAGATGAGAAGCCAGCTATCTACACAGGACATTCTGACAGTTTTTGAAAGTGAAATCCCGAAGTTTTATTTCAAAAGCAACATTAAGTGATTGATGGTGGCAGCTCAACTGATAGCACATGAATGGTGTAGCGCAGATGACCTTTTGTGTGTCATAAGAGCAAGTTTAAATATTTAATCCACCTTCTTTTTAGTTTAAATGAGGTAGAATGTCAGGATGAATGTCAGATAACCCTTCATGAAAAATCATTAATTAATATCGGATGTTGTACCCTGAAAGTAAGGTTAAATATTATATAACGAAAGGTCACTGTTCTCTCTTATTTGTGCGCATAAGTTAGCTTCTTTGAACTTTCTCACCGCAGAAGCGGGGAATGACCACTACCTTTACTTGTCCTTCACAAGAGGAAATCAAACTCATTCTGATACCTGTCCAGTGAAAACCCTGCAGTCAAACATCCTCCTGCTAAATCAACATGACAAGTCATTAAACAAAACAATTCATCAACGTTAGAGAAACAAACGCACTCAGATCCGACAGAAGCAGGTACTGCTGCCAAACTGACTGGGCTTTTTGCCTTTAGAAGCTTTTCTTTATGATTTAGCATTTTGAAAGGAGTCTGCAATAGACTTGCACGTGTCCAAATTCTCTATTCAGATTATTCATGGTAAGGTAAGGATCTACTGTTTCAACCCAAATAAGGTGTATGGATGTAGGGATTGATGGATGCAACCCTTTAGTTTGTGGAGCCAGAAATAAATATGTTCGGACAGGAGGATGGATAACGATTAAATAACATTAGCAAGGCGCATCTGTAGTTCATGATAACTGTAATATTAATTTGGATACTAATTTTGTGATGACAATAGCAAAAAATTAAGTTTGCACCAATTTAAATTGTACACAGTGCCACGGATACGCATTGCATCACCTTTGTTAGCTCTCTGTGGTGGTGGTGGCTTCCCAAGCTAGCCGTGCTGTAAACCACACCCTGCCATTATCTGCCATTTTATGCTAAATGGGATCATGATTTTCCAAAACGATATTATACTGTACTTGGAAAGACTTGAAACTAGCAGGAACATAAAGACACTAGGAGAGAGATTACCGATGTAATAAGAGAGATTAGTGTTATTTTCCCATTGACTTCTATACAGCTGGACAATGCCTGATGCAGATTCAATTCACTTTCGCATTGGTTTCAGTTTTCATAGCTGGTGCTACCTGCTTGCTTAAGTCTAAATTTGGCAAGCAGACCTCAAGACCGATGCTCAGAGATGCTTCAAGTGTGCACGTTGCTCTTTATATGCACATTTTATGTTGTGAGATTTTTAATTTGCACCCTTAGGGGCTTTGGCATCACAATGACATCTAGGATGAAGAGGAAGACATTGACCTTTCACAACCCTCTTCAGATATGCCTGGGAAGGGAATAGCACAGTATTTGCACTAACATTTTAATTTTGCCATTTTAATTTTGCACCACTGATACACAGATATGTAGCTCCTATCACCATCTTAAATAGCAATCTGTGCATGTAGAGTGACGGTTGGATTTATTTCTTGGATGTTTTTGGATACCAGCCATTGTCAGCATCCTTTAGATTGAAAATAGGTTCTCATACACAGTTGTGTGCTGTGGTGCGAGGAGAACCAGGGTAGGACTTGACATGCGTCTTAATAAGTAGCTAGCTAGACGTTCTCTACTTCACTATGAAAGAAGCTAACATTAGTTCAAAGTGCCTATTATGCACTTTTCATACTGTTCACTTACCGTGATTACCTCAAGCCGATTTTTTCCTGACTGAATGACAAATCCTGATGTTGACTGTGCAATCAGACATATGGCGGCTTTGCTACAGAAATCCAGTTTTAACCTTGAGTGACAAATTATAAGATAAAGCTTATTCAAAAAGTGCGTATTGATGTGAAGTACAAAAGCCTAATCAACTGTCTGTTTTGCGAAGCCCTGCAAGAAAGCCGACTGTTATATCTGACTATCCCTGATAACTTGCAGAAATATAAACCCAGTGAATATTACATTTATTAAACTGATGTTTTTGTCCAAATCAAAAAAAATAGTGCATTCAGCCATACTGATACAAAAGACACAAGACAGATAGCAATGTAGAGAAGGTAGCAGTGTGGATTTTGTGACCATAATAAGGAGGCAGTGACAAAGATTTGAGGGTGTATGGATAATTACATGAATTATTGAGTTGATCTCCAAGTGCCAATCTTGCTTCGCCCCACTGCTATTTCTTTCTTTTCTTTTTTTTTTTTTTTTTAAATTGTAACCACCTTTCAGTGAACAATTTTTCAAACAAGCAAATTATTGTTTTGCAAAGCATTGCAGGAAAAACAACTGAAGCAGGAGTGTGGCTGGTAAGATAATCACCTAATCACACAGGGAGATGGACACGTGTCTCCAAACAATAGGTCGATGACATGTAATGAAGTGTTGAATGTGTACCTAAACAGTCCAACTGCCAGGAAGATTAAACAGTATTATAAAAACCAGATCCAACACTTCGAATGTGACAGAAGTAACATGCTGTCTCATTATGACTACTCACAATAGAAAACGGGGCATGATAAGCTTTTTTCTTATTATTGCTGTTGCTATTGGTAAGATTGATGTTAAATACGAGATGAACGCAGGGATTATTTATAATGCAGAGTTGGATTCATTTCTTTATAAGCCCTGTGGGATAAAAAGCAGTTGAGCAAACATGTCATCTGATCCTTTTTAAATGAAAGCCTCAGCAAAACACTCCAGGCGAAACTCTGTTGCTCAACACCTCCCAGTGATGTTTCAAAGCCTCTCCACTCTGTACCTCAATACTGTTTTTGTAAATTGCAAATTACATCACATTCCCTTGACGTAATTTGCTTAATTAAAGAAAATTTGATGAAGTCCACCCCTCCTCGGTTTGTTTTCCGTAATACTGATTCCAGTTGATTAATTGCCTTTTTGATTTAGATTAAAGGTTGAGCCATATGGGGCAGCTTAGGTGTGCAAAATTCCCCAAGCATACCGGCAGATAATGGTATTTAATTGAATGATAGTCCACAAAAGAGGCGGTAAAGTGATGGATCAGAAAATGGAAATGGCATATGAAATGGAGCATATATGTGCCCAGTTTATTTATTTATCTCTGCCCAGACTGGGAGGTGTTATGAATGACAGCGTGCTTACTCAGGTGGAGGGGTATTCACGCATGAGAGGCAGGGAGAGAGAGACAGAGACAGACACAAAGAAGGAGAGATAGAATAAGAGTGAGGGGATGAATAATTGATGGCACGAACTTCTCCAAAAGAGTAATCAAAATTCAGGAAATTGAAGTATAGTGCCCTCATCCATACAACTGAAAACAATATTGCAGCCATTATAATATGAATTTTCAGTTGATGTGAACTCTGACAGCTTTGTTTATAATAGCATGATGTAATATGCAATAGAAATCTACAAAATGAATTATTCAAGGATTTGATAGAAAAAAAGAAAAGCAAAATCAAAATGAAGCGTCAAATACGACTTGGAGGAGACACCAAAGGGAATTTGGACATCAAGACAAATCAAGTAGTCGGGAAAGAGGAAATTCATTTAGAATATCTCGTTCATTTCATTCTGCAAAACAGCTGCATAACTTTGATTTAAGGATCAAGTGCTCACAGTCTAAAAGAAATACTGCACTATAAATCCTGTCCATTAAAAGGCAAAAAGTAATCAAAATATAAAAAGGAGCATGCTGTAACACCGCTAACTCAGCATCGATCCGCGACCCTGAGAGATTCACAAAACCCAGGGAGCCTGACACAGCTAAAGGTCATGAGTTCAAGGCCTCCTCATCAGCAGAGCCAAAGAAGCTAGACCACTGCCTCGAGATCAATGTGTGCCATGCAGTTTGTGTATTTCAGCTCAGTCCGAATGCAACCGCTCGGCCTTGACTTCACTGCACATAACGCAGCCAAGAAAAGAAAAGTCCATTTGCTGAGCAGTATCCTCCCCACAGGGACTTCAAAACGTATTAATTCAATTATTCCATTACTCTCCAAAAGAAAAAAAAAATAGATTTTTCTTAATATAAACACGTCTAAGCAGTGATTTCTTGTAAACCTATACCTTTCATACTTTATAGCCATGGGACTGCATTTCCACCCCCAAGGTTACAGCGGACACTGAGAAGTAATTAAGATAAAGTTAATAGAATGCAGTTATAGTTCAATAAGCCAGAGTTTAATTGAAATGACTGGGCCTGACTTTGACTTCTAATGTTGAAAATAAAACATAAAAACAAGTAATTGAATTTCACTTTGAGCTCGAGAAACAGATCAAGTGGTCAGTGGGTCATGCTGTGGGGAAAAATAGCTACCTGAGCCCAGAGAGTACAGCCAAACGCAGAAAAAGACTGACAGAGATGAAAAGTCTAGAAAGTGCATTGTTTTGGTGGAAGCTGGATGCGACATCTATGGCGTCTAATCTGAAATTAGGATCATGCTGGAGTGATGAGCCGATTCGCCGCTCATGGTGGAAAAATAAAAATTTGATGCTAACAGAACGTAGCATTAAAGCGCGCTGACCTTTCGGCAAACGGGCATGAACTTCAACGCGGTAAACAAGTCAATAAAAGCGAGTGCTGAGCCATAACACGGTGCAGACCTCCGCTTCGGTCATTAGAGAAAAACACAAAGACGTTTACAAAAGTAAGACTTTTATGAGAAGCTGAATGCTGCCTGTCACAGAAGAAGTCCTACTTTTTACTTGGTTACATCTATTTATCTAATTCTAATACATTAATATATCTATGTATGTCGGCGTTCATCCGCTTTCATGATTCCAAGGACATAGTGACTGTGAAGACCTTTTCTGTTTCTGTAGGCTTTTACATGATTTCAGTGGCATTTGTGAGTGTGTGTCTGTTTACACCTCAAACAACATGAAATCCATTTGTTTGCGATGTCATTCCGGGGGATTAATTATGTGCTCCTGGTTGACAGGGTTAACACCTCAATGTAAATAGTCATCACAACAAATGGCTGCCACAATTACAGTGATGCAGAATTAATAGGAGGCAAGTAATGGCATTTATTGATGTCTTTTCTTTAAAAAAGAATTACAAGTTTGTAGGTTTTCAGACGTGGGAATGTGTTTAATTAAGTCCCTGCTTTTACACAACATGTTTTAGATGTCAGCAAGCACTGAAGCCAATGCAGAGAAATGCAGACAATGTTTTTATTTCTTTCCCCCTAGTGCTTTTTGCCCCCGTTTGCTCACAGGGATTCCTGCTCGTAAGCACTGAGCCAATTTAGAGTAACATCTGTTTTCAAATGGTTCGGTATGTTCACTCAAAAGAATGTCTGAGCATCGGATTGACCCATCACTACTCCGGATATACTGTACCTGCATGACAAAGTTGAACTGTGCTGACAGACATTATGTTAGTCTGAATGTGCCCCCCTATAAACTGTGTTTGGCCAGCGAGCAGTGTTGCATACAGTACCCAGGGAGCATTTTGGCAGGGCTTGAAAAGAATGGTTGAGACAGGCAGAGAGCACTAAGCTGCCTCCCAGTGCTCCTGCCCTTGATGCTGTGTGGAGTGAAGAGCGCAGAAGAGCAGCACATGTCACCCAGGGCAGGAAGTGGAGGCAGGAGAAATGCAGGTTACATGCTTCATTAACCAATATACAACTTAGGGCCCCTGACACTTGGCTGCCAGGTGAATTAGTTGTGGATGACAAGAGAGGGAGGAAGTGGGTAAAGAACACGGGGAGGGCTTGTGGAGCGGATGTGCCTCCTTAATTAATTTCTGTTGACAGCAAAGTAATCAAAATGGTTTCGTGGTGTGATGTAGGGAAAAAAAAGTGAATCTTGCTGCTGATGGGCCTGTTGATTTCAGTCTTCAGTAGGGGAGAAACTTTGGCGTGAGGGAGGTGAAAAATATGATTTTCCTTTACTTTTCATCACTTTCTCAAGTTTTTAGCCAGCTGCTTTGATGGTCGAACAATAACTGAAATCATTTTGTAAGCCACAATGCCAAATATTCACCTGGTGTAGCTTCACAAATGTGAAAATTTGTCGATTTCATATCATAATGGACCATAATTACTACACTTTCAGGTTTTAAACTGCTGGTTGAACAAAAGAAACAAGAAGAAAGTCTCTGTTTGGGCCATGGGAGCATTTGACGGATATTTTTCACTGACGTGTTAAATGATATGTTCATTAATTAAAATAAAAAAAACTACTGATGTTGGAAATGATCTTTAGTTGCAATCCTACTGTATATCAATATGGTGTATATATATATATATATATTCTGAATGCAAATCCTTTGTTTCATGTCCTGAGTTTATTTCTGATTGATGCATTTTTTATTTTGAGCATGCTGGAGCCATTTAACTGTGATTGAGAGCCAAAAAAAAATTACTTGATATGTACAATGAGGTGGCTAATAGCAAGACATTAAAATTGCTGCCTGCAGCCATTACAGGTGTTGGATACTTTGGAGAATTTGATTAACTTTGTGGATTTTGGTTTACCCTTCAATGATAGTACTTCCTCATTCAGAGCTGCCTCCATACACAATCCTAAAATCCATGTTTTTCAGCTTCCCAATCACAACAAATGAAAGATTGAAGTCCAGTGGCTCTGTCTGCATCCAGAGGTGGTTTGAGATGCACTCTAGAAGGATGATGAAAATGCGTAAATACATACAAAAGGTCTCGGATTTCTCTAAAAGACTCGCCACTGTAACCACATCAGTCTCAGTCTCCTGTGATGATAGCAGCTAAAGTTACGAAAGATTTACAGTGTAATCAGCCGTCAACACATCCCATCGCACAAACTGAGCTGTTGCAGTGTTCATTGAATCTAATCTGGATTTTTTTTCCCCCAAGAGAAACACTGTATGTCTCCTTGACTGCATGGTTGCTTTATTTCATTTTGTGCAGTGCCTTCATTTCTTTACTTACTTATCTAATTATTTTTCTGGTCCAATCATTTAAAAAGAACTTTTTTTTTTAACAATAAATCAACTTGACATTTAAATTCTCTTGCTCAAGGTGCACTCTTATGCAACACAGTGAAAGACTACTGGAATTTTAATTAGGATTACAGTTTTACTTCACATTTAAGTTGAAAATGGCAATTTTTTAACCCTTTAAAATCACAAACATACACAAATTGTGCATTATATGTCAGTTATGGGAAAAAAGAAAACAAAATATAATAAGTTATATTTTAATAATCAACCAATGACATGATGACATCTACCAAAAGCTAGACCAGCACTAGACATTATCCACAAAATTAGATTTTTTTCACCAAATACCCCAACACTGATATTGGGACGATATTGCTTTTTGATAAATCATCAGTAATGTGAACATAATGACCAAGTGGGTAAAGATGAATAATGGATGAGCTAAAATAACATTACTTTTAAGACTTGGATGAGACAAAACTAATGTTGCATAATAATGTTACAAGACCCCAAATCACAATAGTCATCAATCAGTCAACCTTTCGCAGCCTATAGCTAAGATTCATTAGTTACTGTAGCATCTAGCATCTAGCAACAGCATGGCATGTTCCTCCACCTCCTGCTTCTTCTCTGTAATTCTCCATGTTTGTTGTAACTCGCTTACTTTTTAACATTTAAATCTGATTTCTTCAAACCTTATGTCCCTGCTGCCTATCCTGGTTTCAACTGAAAACACAATAGAGAGGAAACCTAATCTAAAAATGCCAGTTCACGTGGACTTCAAATTCGTTCCCCACTCCGTTCAAAGGTCCACCTATACACGGCGCCTCAAACTCAGCAACTACAAAGAACAGTCTCACAGTCTAAAATTAATTTCAGAACAACAGAAATGATCCCTGAAGCACTGGGATTAAAAGTGGCTTGGGGTCTCTCTATTTTAAGTCTCACTGGGGATATTTGAGCTGTAGACTTTTTTTCTCTCTCTCTGTGCAGCAGTTGACTTGACTTTGTACAGCTATAGCCTAAAATACACCCACGAGCTGACAGATGTTAGCAGATAGCAGTGGGGGATATCTATAATTCCCTGTCTGTCGCTAAGTGTGATTGAAGACCGTGCCATAATACAGTTCATGGAGGCCTTCTTTAAAAATATACTTTAGAAGACACTGAGAACTTACTTTCTGTCTTATTCCACTGTACTTCACAATAATTGGATAGAAGTGGATGAACTCTTCACAACAAAAGTGTACAGGGCAGCACTGATTCTCATGGTGACATTGTGGTGGGTTTGAAAGCCGTACTATTGGTCAAAGGATGTTTTATTTAGATTTGTATTTATACCTGCATACCCTGTTAGAGCAAATGTTGATTTGGTAGGCTTAGAGCATAAATCAGGTGCTGATGTTCCATATTTTGTAGTCAAAGACAGGTCTGCACACTCGCAAATACACACACTCACAAACTTACAAGTATGCACAGTGAGAAATGGGCGTCCCGGGGCTGGGCCAGTAAGCATCTTGACGTGGAGAGTGCTGGCCAGGTCTGAATACGAGAGTTTTGCTGGAGTGATCCATCTTTATAAAATATACACTTATTTTGACCTTGGTGCGGATACACAGATAAGTCCAGGACGGGCTACAGAGAAGTTAGGGAGAAAAATACAACCATCCCTCTGCTCCTTCTATTCATAAATTTCTCACAATGTGAGAAGAGGGGCATCAATTATTTACCCCTCCAGACAAGGCCAGTGATAGAGGGAGAAGGGAGGAAGGAAGGAAGGAAAGGAGGCAGAGAGAGGGGCTGGGGTTTATAGAGTATTTGTATCACTGGACAGCAACAATCACTAGAGAAACAATTAAGTTAAGTTATGACAGACGCAAGCTGTTGCGACAGTAAGGCAACACTTTGATGATGGTATGTCTGTTCTTATATTAAAAAATATATAAAATAGTGGTGACACATTTTTATAGGATATCAGTAAATATTTGTAGAATCTCACTCCCTTAAACCATAAACATGCCTTTATTAAAGTCAGTCTATTCAGTTTTCGTAATTTATACAAGAAAAGCAAATTACATAGCAGCTTTCTGCAGGGGTTACTGATTTCTCCATCTGCTTTTAGTCACAGCAGTTATAGTTCCTGAGGTCTTGAATCATGTTATTTCTCACCCGCTGTAAATATAAAAAGCCTCAAGGAGGTTAATTGGATTGTATTCATGAGCATCAAATTAGTTTTTTATATTCCACTTCACCCAACTTATCGTATTTCACACAACTATTTATCAAGTGTGAAAGTCATTCATGCGTAAGCTCTGAACTAATATTGGCAATTAAGTGTTTACAATTGTTAATTAAGCACATGATTAAATTTCAAGTGACTTATTGTGAATGGAAGGGCAATAGAAAATGTTCCAGCCGCACTATTAAGTTAACACCTGTTGTGTCTTTCAATGAGCCTCTGACATTCAATGATGTATTCTTAAAAAAAATGCTTTTCCCACAAAGTATTCACAATCTCTGCAGCACAGAACACACCGTCATACTGAGCGTCCATCTATATCCCATCTTTTCTGGGGCTTTTAGACAGTTAGAAATCTTAACTTTGGTTTTTTTGCCAAAGGACAAAAATGGTAAATCACGAACCGCTCAGGCTCACCTTAATCCTATTTCAGCATCCAATCCTGCTGACTTTCCAAATTGGTGTCAGCCTGCACCTGTTGGCACTGCTTAAACACATTTGGTAGGTGTGCTCCACCTCATTGCGTTTGATTAAGGTCCTCAGGTTAAGAAAATGTCATTTGCACCCCACAAGGTGGCTCGTGGGGCACCATTTCAACAATTAATTCTCACTGTGCTTGTGACAGTGACAAAATACCCACCAACCAGACTAATAACTCCAAGCCCATTTGGAATGGAAATATGCTCCCTCCTCATCTGTTAGAGAGAAAAATTACTCCTTGTTGGAGGTATGTGGTAGTGTTTCTTTTCTCCCCCTTTCTTCCTTCCCCATGGAGCAAGGCCTTTGAAAAATTGGGTTATGTGACAGAATCAATAACTCTCTGGGAAACCTTGGTTTCTCAGACGGCTTGTGAGGCCAGACCTGGCCTCTGGTTGGTGGCTGTGGAGAAGGTTCAGCTAAAGATGTTGTGGTTAATATGACATTACCTCCAGTAAGTGCAGGTAATTCACCTGTAAGGTTGCCCGTCACCCCAGCTGTTGATTGATGTCTCTCATCTTCCCCGTGGACATCATTAATTTCATTTGGGGAGTGAAATTGCTACAGTCGCTGGAAACAATGACATGAAAGGCTGCACAAAGCAGCGCGGTATCTGACTGTATATCAAACAGTGTGAAAATGGAAAGAAATAATGTGCCTGTTTTGAATGGTTATGAGAGATGTTATCCTGCTTCCCCTAACTCCTGGCTATTTCTCCAATTTCCCCTCTGTCTATATTTCATCATATTACCAACCCAGACTTCTTATTGCTACTCTTCCAGCACCACATATACATGTATGTGCCTACAAGGCAGTGACGTTTTTATTGCCAGGATTAGATATGTCAAATGCAAATAAACCTGGCAGACATTTCAGTATTCATCTGGCATTTGTCGTCTACTGGTTTGTCTCACTACCCTCCTGGAGACATACTGTACTCACTGACACACTTAATCAGTCTTATATCATTACAGCATGTCAAGTGGAGCTGAGCAGAGGATCCAAATCACACCTAAGTTACGGTACTTCAACCCCAGCTCTGATAAAACGCATGCATTTTTTTTTTTTTTTTTCTACTTCAAGATGTCTCGGCTTACACAAAGGCCCCGAGGCCTGTGTCAGATTGCACTGCTCTCAAAGGCCTTAGGGGCAAAACTAGAAAACAGTTAAAAAAAAAGAAAGTTTTAAAAGAAAAAGTAGGAGAGCGTCATTTTATTTCTGACGTTTTCCTTAAAAATGGGTCCCACACTGTTATAAGATTCATGAGTTGTGTGTAGATGTTTTGATGCATCCTCGCTTTGATTTTTTTTAACCCCAACTGGAAATATTTCATATTTAAACAACACATAAAAAAAATCTGACACTGTGAGCAGCAACAGGTCAGTCACTGCACGAAACACCTTGTGAAAATGGGATCTATTTTGTTTTTCTATAACGGGGAAATTTACTTTGCGCTGGACACACAATCACACCTTTAGATTTATTCCCCTTCCATCCTAATGCCTCTCTTTGCAATTCATCTTCATGCTCTGTGCTCACAATCCCTTTCCAGATGCGAAATCACCTCTCTCACCTCTCTTGTATTGCACTAAATTCAAATGCCAATCCCAGTGTTGGGACATTCCCAACCGGCCTCCGCAGTAACAAAATGCCACTATATATTCTGCCCCAGTCTCTTCGCTCCTGTCCTCCTCTGGTCCTGTCGACTGTTGACCCCCCCACCACCACCCACTTCACATATCTCTCTCTCTCATTGCCAGGAATTCCAAAGAGAGTAGATTTTTCTTTTCTCGCAGGCAGTCTTCTGTCCCTGGACCTGTTATTCCCCCTCCTGCCGGCGGCCTTGCTAACAGATTGCCAATAAGCTCGGTGGCAGGCCCCGCCACAGTGTCCCCCCTCCATCCCCCTGTAATGGCCTCTCTCTGGGGAGGGAGCTCCTGCCTGTCACTGATCCGACTACTCTTATAACCCTCTCCTATGCTCCTTCCCACCTCTTCTTTTCCCTTTCCTGTCACACTATCCACCTCCTGCCTTCAGGCCCTTCCATCACAGGTTGCAGGTGCCTCTTGTAAGCACGCATACACATGGCCATGCATCCCTGACTGCGCACATGCACGCACACATACAGACATTGAAGATTCAGGTGCAAGTACAACACAAAATCTTAAGGCTCCCTCTTTATCTGTCTTCAACCCACAACCTGCTCTTTTTATAGTTTGCTTTTTTCTTGCCCTTTTAATATAATTTTCTCACTCACATATTTTCCGATTGATAAGCTGCCAGCAGCCATGCAGAATGAGGTGTCACGGATGACAGTGAAGAACAAAACCATGAGGGAAAGTTCATTCACTTAGAGAGACTGAAATTGAAATTGACCGTTTGCTAAACCCAAGCCGCCATCGTCCAATCATAGCGTGGCAACCGTAACTAGGCAAAGCACCCTTGTCAGGCACTGGATTTATACATAGAAGGAAGCACTGTGCATGAGGCTGCTGTAAGAGCTATACTTGGTATCTAAAATGTTTGGAGGGTGAATACTTTTTTTAGCCTTTACGAACGCTTTTTTGGTGTTCAAATTCAAAAGTGTGCAGAATGGAGAAAACTATGTGTTTATTCCCTCTGATGTAAAGTAAAAAATGTAAAATGCCAACTACGGTAGTGGCCCGATGTTATTTTCAAAGACACGAGGAAGCAAGGCCGTGGCAGTAACGGCAATAATGAAATACTGCGACTTCCTAACAGTTGCACGAGGCAAGAGGAAAGAGTGTAGGGGAGCCAGTCACAGTAAGGAAAATTCTTTATTACAGCAGCTCTATAGGTTATATCATTAAACAGCTATATATAATTTTAGTGGGGGGGGGTGTCATAGGTTACCTGCTCAGGACAGAAACATACACTATATGGGAGCCAAACTGCTAGAGTTCACAGTAACAGTAGCAGTTAGCTGCTCTTTATGTTTAGGGAACATCACTGGTATTTATTAAACATGCCAACATACGAACATCTAAATGAACTTTAATCATTGTGCTGCATGATCAAGTATGTTTTATAGTAGGGCTGCAGTACAAGAGCATGTTATTCCTTTATTTGCTTATTGCACTTTAAGCTTTAGCCTCAGCTGTAAAGCATTATATCATTCTTTATGTTGCTATAGCGTGCATATTTAAGACCACTGTGCAGCTAAAAATATCAACATCCATCGATCTGTTAGCTAAGCTTGCCTATCTTTGAGGGTCGTGGGGGCCGGAGCTGATCACAGCAAACATGGTAGTACAATACTTCAACAGGATGTACAGGACTAGGGCTTAGTGAGCGGTCAATTACGGTGGAACTACTAAACGACTGAACAAGCCTTGCCACCACAAACCAATCATTATTTATTAGAATAGTTTGCTTTTGATTATATTAGATGAAAAAAAAAAAAAATCTGACGAGTCCTTGTTGCATATAAGTCTATTAAAAATCATACCGTGACAACAAAACATGGAGTCGACCAATTATTCAACAGGACTGTCTCATTTTACGACAAACAAAATATAAACAGGTGCCAATAATTTGATACAATAAACACAAAAATAGCCACATCAGCACTTTAATGGAGCCATATTTGTAGTTAAATTAAGACCTTGCCATTTCTACAATGAACATCCTACCATAAACCTACCACAACAGGCTTTAAAACACTGAAGGTCCAAGTTTTCAAACCAGGTGTGTAGTCATGAATACAGAGTAGCTGTTTATTACATTTTAGATGAAATCTCTGCACCTTTAAAAGTTAATAGGATTTTTACTTGTTAATTTTAATACGATTTTTCCTCCCGCCTGCAGTAGTCATGGCACGTTTTATAGGATTTTCTAAGCATTTTTAGGTGAAATACATTATTGATATAAATATTGTTATAAAAACAGTTCATCTAGCCGTTAACTCGAACAAAAAGCCTTTCCTCTGTGGTTTCAAATCCAGTTATTGATTGTACAAGGAGAGCTCCAAGGTGTGTGATATGACTAAAATGTGCCTTCAGTGTCCTGTAACCTTTCGAGTGTATCTGCCTCCCACTTGCTCTGTCAATGATGATTTAATGGTTCAGATTACCCTTTTTCCAGAATGCCCCACAGTGTCCGGCACAAGCTCTGGTTTGGGAGCAACTGGGCTACCCTTTTGTGTGGAAGTGTGTGTGTGTGTGAGAGAGAGAGGGAGAGAGTTCAAATCGATTTCTTAGTTTGACAAACTCATAGTACTCATAGTGGATGAAATGACATTTAGGAGGAGAGTTCTTGTATTTTCTTTACTGTTCCGTTTACAAGTGTTCCAATTAAGTGAACTGTGTTCCTTGAAGTGATGTCCTGTTCACAGGGGCATGATGAAAAACAGTAACCGGTGGCAACTGTGCATTGGATTAGACCCATTCTCTGATGAAATAAATTAATTTCTTGGGCCTGTGCTGTCACAAACACCACAACAAATAAACATCAAACTGCTGGGATTTCTCTCCGTTGCATCAATGATGCCGCCTAGTTTCTGACAGCTACAACAGTATCAAAGGGCAAATGTTCATTTATGTTCCGGCAGCAAATCCATTATTTCCACTCCGCGTGTTCTGTTTGTGCGCGTGTGATTGTGCAAGCGCATATGTAGGAGATCGCATTTATTCATGGATCACCGTACATTTCTGAGTCAATCAAAAGGACAAGTGCACTGCAGGTCTTGGCCTACTTCCAAGGCATATGCCTATTCAGTGTTCATCCTACTGCATGTAACAAGCGGCAGGGAATGCAGTGAAAAGTTTGCAGGGAATGTCACCGAAGAAATAAAATGTGGAAAAAGAAATATCACACCTGGTTATCATTTTATTCTCTGTGGTGTTTTTCTCCTAGCGGCTCCCAGTCAAGCTCCTCTTGGATAAATCCACCCCTCATTTCTTTCCTGCCTGTCTTAAACTCCCACTCTTTCCCTATTTTTTCACCATTTGTTTTTCAACATCCCTCGGTTCTTCCACCCTCATCTTTCTTACACTGTACTTGGCGCAATTAAACAGCAACTCTGTGATGGCTGTCGTTACCTGCATGTGTGAGGAACAGATCTGCTCTCTGCGCCTGATAAAATTAAATACTTGCAATGGGAACCTCACGTTGCCTCATGCTGCCCATATACTTGGTGTTTACTATATTGGTGTCTGTGTGAGTATGCATGCGTGTATATATTAGCGGTAATAAGAATTCATGAGGAAACCTCTTCGATCAAAGACGCAAGACTCCTCTGCAGTTCTGAGCTCTCACTTTTTATATGGCAGCAGAAAACAAGCTTTGCAACAATTAGAGACGAATATTCCAGAAATCCAGAGGCTCTCCTCCTCCTGAAAGTCAACCCTCAATCTGGATTTTCTGACGTTTCACCGAGGATTTGAGGTAATTCAATGCTTTACAAAAACACGCATATACAGATTATCTCATCTTATTTCACATGATTTTGGTTCAGTGTTGCAGCTGCCATAAAAGTAGTATTACATGTGGTCCCTGGATTTGTGTTTACATTAGTAAGACTAACATATGAATCTCTTGTAGTTAGAAAAATGATATTTTTTTCATGTGCTGCATCAATTGCTTGTCTCTCTGTAAGCCTAGAAATAATACAATGCCGATTGGAGTATATTATTAGACTTGGTTTATCTTGGGTGCACAGTTGGCCGTGTACTTTTTGCACACATAGTACATATAGTATTGTGTTTTTCTGTTTTGACCCCGTGAACTTAATTTCCTTGATTTGGATAGAAAAATAATTCATATCATGTTCAACAAGGTTGCCAAGGTTACGGTGGAAGGTTTTTTTTTTTTTTCCTTGAGTTTTTCACTGTTATTTACTTTTGAGATGACAGGCAGGAAAACCAGCATTGCTTCTTATCTTCTGGATAATGGAAAAACCAACAGGGAGCTCAACGTCATAATGGAGCTATTACTGAGTGCAGATCTTGTCAGAAGCTAAAATAATTTGGATAGAATAATTTTAGACTCAGACTTTTCTTTTGATGAAGACTGAGAAACTGTCTCCGTTTTTACTGTGATGTCTTTAAAAAAAAAGCCTCCATCAGTACATGTACTTCACCTGCATCCACGGGCTTTCAATGCTAAATACAAACATTGATATAGGATTTTACACTTCAGCAACCAAGCAAAGCACACTGAGTGAGCGCCTGATTTATCAATACACTCTTGCAAGAATAATTTGCTTTGTCCTCTCTTTCTGTAGTAAGGAGAGCTCATAAAATGATCACTTAAGGATACAAAGACTATGACTTTTGATCTAAACCAATGTCTCAGTGACATTGAGGGTGGTCATTTAAACACCTAATCTTACAGTGGTTAAACAAAATAGTCGTCTTTCTTCCAGACCTCCTCTTCCAACAGGGACACCTCCACCCCCTCGAGGCGCCTGAATTCCTTCCCATCTTTCTTTATTCCAGATTAAAGCTTCAACCACCAAGGTCTTCATGACCTCAGGAGAGCTGGCAGGATCAGACGGCTCCTGCTTCGCTTGCATTTTAGCCACAGTAGCTCGGGTGTCTTATCTGTTTCATTTTTATTGAATGGATTCAGGTTTCTTCATCCCCTTGGGCTCCAGGGGGCACGCCCACTTGCTGGTGTTAGTGAGGTTTTTATGCTGACTGAATGAACATGTAAGATCCCTTACAGCGGCCCGGGTGACATGTGGACTCCTCTTGACACTCGCTGGCGTGCATTTAAAATACATACCTGCACGAAGCACACATACACAGTTTGCCATAGGCCCTCTGGTCGTTTGAGTGACAGCAGAGGATGATGGGAAGGGGCACCGGTGAGATATAAAATTGCTGCAGGCAATAGTTTAGATCATAACATTACTGCAACTTCACAGATCCCAGGGCAGACTCCCTCAGGTCCCACACAATCTCCCTGGTGCAATTGCCCTCCATTTACAAGGATATCACATGCAAATAGTTTCAGGACCTCATTTTTGGTGCTGGGTGTGTGGGAAATGCAGAACTTACTCTCAGGACACTTTTTCTTGACATCTGGACAATAAAAATATTAAGTCGTACACCATATTTGCAGGAAAGATTTACACACAGGCCTGCAACTGCTTTACATATGATGCACTTCTAGTAACAATTAGGCCTCTTAACTGACTCACGTGATTGGATCCTTTAAATCTTTCATTGGACCTGAAACACTTCCTCTTCCCCTTGCTCCTGCCAGCTTCTGACTAAATCATTATATAATGAGTCGGCATATGATCCAGCGCACAAGGTGAGGTACTTTGCTCTGGAAGCCATTTCCTCCTGGCAGATATTGATGCAGACACTTTGCTTCACATTAACCTCAACCTTCATCCTTACATTACAATGTTAATGGTGGGATAAAGTAAAGACATAAATGAGTTCTATTATCCCATAAGCAGGGAACTTCTTTTGCATATGCTGTACTGTAGAAATGATGTTTTAAGTTGTAAGTTATATTCTGCATTTATGCTTGCTAGTTTAAGCAATACTGGTAGTATTACATGCTATTGCTCTTGTGTTTCCGCCTCTTAGTATTATTACCCCTTAAGAATTTGCATATGTTGGACATATGTGGACACTCTCACCCTTCCCCCAGCGCGGTGCAGTAACCACTGCATTGAAGCGACCTTTCTCAGGGTACACTCGGTGTGCAGACATCATTATACCCAGTACCGTCTCTAATGGTCTAACTACCACAGTTAAAATGTCTTGCTAACGATTAAGCTGTGCAGGAGTAGCCTATGTTTGCTGATGCTCGGAGCGCTGCACTTAAATTAATCAACACAGACATGACTAAATGG
Organism: Datnioides undecimradiatus; assembly: GCA_008933995.1. Lineage (NCBI taxonomy): Eukaryota > Metazoa > Chordata > Actinopteri > Lobotiformes > Datnioididae > Datnioides > Datnioides undecimradiatus. The sequence goes on along the minus strand of WARS01000015.1, from coordinate 1,950,759 downwards.
ACCATGATGCTGTTTCCCCAAATAGAGGTACAAACAAATCTCCAGTACAAAACCCCTTCCAGCTGCCGTCCTAATCTGATCTGGCAGATCAAAGAGAAGAAAATTGGAGGCAAAGTGAATAATCACATTACGAATTTCAACATGACACCCAGACAATGTAGGTGAGAACACACACATGAAAACTTGATGATATAGCTGATAAGTGTAACACGCGATGTGCACCAGGATGTGCTGAAAATGTCTGTGTGTACTGGTTATCACCAAAAACAAGGTTTCCTGATAACATACAATTTCCTTTTAAACACTTTCACCTACTGACGTCCTCACAAACACAAACACACCTTCAGATTCTGTAATTACTATGGAGTCGGTCTTAATAGAGGATAAGATTTACCTGAGATGAGTGGTTAACAATATACCACAATGGGTGGTCGAGATACTGACAGATCTAAACCATCCAAATTCATCCGTCTACAAATTGAGACAATTAGTATAAGAAATGAAAATGCCTGCTGCAATTATTACAGTTGGAAAAGCATTTTGTCATTGCAGAAGAAGAAGAGACTGGCAAGAGGAATGATTTAAAATGATGCCAATAAAATCCTGAAAGATAAAACACAATGAAGAAAACAGAAAAATGACATTTCTGTTTGTTTCAGGTACTAATGTGATATGTGTGAAGCAACGAGGAGGCTGTTTTCATCTGCCAATACTTTTGTCTCTACAGCGAAGCAGACGCTTTAGTGAACTTGCATGCCTAATGTTCATCCTTATTTATTCGCTACAATCAACTTCTATTGCAGTTTGCCATTTTCACTGACACACTGATTTTTCCACCTTATCCCAAAGAAATGTATTTTTTTTTTTTAAGTTTCAAGATTTTTTTTTTATTAACTGAACGTTGTCCTGAAAACGCACAAAAATGGCAGATGTAAACAGACCTACTGTGCAGTTGATGACACTGTGTCAGTTTGAATTGTAGTTTACACTGTAACAACAAAAATATTCACCGTACCACCACTCAGTATTTTTCTCAGAGCCACAGTACTGGTGAGGGCTTCTTTTAGACGTGCTAGTTTAAGTAGCACCACTCTGCTGACCTCTCAGCTAATGATGCACCACTTAATGTTTGGACGTCTGGTACAGTGCATCATGACACTGCATAAATGCCCAATTGACTATCTCTTAACGATTACTAATTATCCCAAAGGAAGCAATTAAACAGGGGAAAAAATAGTTGCAGGGGTCTATCTCAACCAGAGTGGGTAATTACCATACTTAATATTTTCCCCAATATCAGATACAGTTGGCAGCACAACCCCAAAGGCAGACTGGAACATTACTCTCACAATAAAACATCACAATGCAGCGCATATCTTTTATGCTGAGCTATCATTTCCCGGAACAAGCGCGGCCAGACGCATTGAAAGCTGTAAGGAAAACGTCTGGATTTTCTCCCTATTACTTCCATTAAGAACCTGTACATTGCGCCTTATTTTAGTAATCCATCGCAGCGTTGCCCAATTAGAGTGCAGGCAACTATGGAAAGAGCTTTGATGAGCTCCCAGAAGCCCTCTTGGGATAACTCAGTCTACACCTCTGAATCTCAGACAATTGTACTTTTGCCTCTTCTCCTCTCCTGAATTAAACTAATTTTCCTATTCATTTGGCCCATTTTATGAGATTCCAATCTGCTTGGGGACATATTAAGAGCTGAATGTTTTTCATTCAAAGCAAACGTTAACAACAATTTTGCCCATTCATGCGTACATCAAACTGAAGTCAAGTTGAATTTGAAGTTGGTTTGACATGTGAACGGCAGCGTTTTTTATGAAATCGTTAAAAAAAAAAGCGCACACTATTTCCCCTGCCAGGTAGGCAGACATTATGAAACCATGTTGCTGTACCTGACAATTCAGTCAGGCTGAAAGAGGCAGACAAGATGAGCTGAGACTTAAAAGGTCAGATTTCAGAGAGCTGAATTTTCCAATCCAAGGCCCCCGTTCTTCCCCTACTAGCTGCACGTGCATGGCAGGCACTTTTCATGAAATGCCATCCACGCCCCATACACCACAAGGACATGCACAGGACAGTGGCACGTTATCACAGGTACGGTATGTCACTGCTTACAACAGTATGAGGAATACAAAGTTACATTAAAACACAACATAATTAAATCTTCATGAGAGGTTGAAAACAGCCAGGAAATCTTCTACATTGCATTCTTTGTACAAGGTATGCACAGAGAGCTGACTGCATTTAAAACATTTAAGCTAACTGATTGCCTTAAAATATTTTAATGATTCACGTTACAGAAAAATGTGTGGGAAGGAATTAACTTAAATGCCAAATAGACTGGAATTCAGTTTATTTTAATTTAATTAATGCCAAATTATATTAGGATTATTTCAATGCATGTTCCATACTGAGATGTATAATAAAAATAAATAAATAAATAAAGTAGCAAGTGTAGCAGTGGGTGTTGAGAAGGTACATGGGGACAGTAAATGGCTTGCAATCACAGATCTAGACAGAAATACCTGCAGAAAGCAGCCAGATGTGACAGACAAGAAAGCAAAAAGGTACAGGAGAAGTGGATTTGCAAGCATGCATTAATGGGATAAGAGTGAAAGGACAGAGTGGACGGAGAAGCTCAGTGCATCATCAGGCCTCACTTTAGCCAACCTAGGCTTTATCAAGGAGAAAGGTTTTTAAACCAGTTCTTAGCTGTGGAGCGGTTGTCTGGCCCCCGTGAACCTAAACTGGGAGCTGGTTCCACAGGAGAGGCTCCCGTTCTACTTCTGGAGGTATCTATTTAGGCTGAAAACACCAAAAGCCATTTTTAAAGAAAATTAGCAGCTAAATTAACTCCCCTGTCAAATTACTCAACTATGCATTTTAAGTTCCTGTAAAAAACTGTCTTTTTTAATTCAGCTTCCTTCATCAATCACGCCCAACTCTGTCAATGAAGGCAGACAATACAACAAGCACTAACCCAAGCTTGGTCATGCTTTGAGGGAGCACTCTCTGAACATAAACTAAGAAAGACGTGGTCAAATTGAAAACCTTTGCCATTTCAACTGCCGCCTGGAAAAAGCGCTGCAGTCTAAATGGTAACCGATTGCTTTCTGGTGTGATGGCGTCGTGGCCACATTTCTACAATTCTTCAAGTCACGAGCAGCATTTTTGATGAAATTATGCTTACCCTCAAAGCACACAGTCCAAATATCAATCAAAAGACAAAAATGTCTTTATAAGTTGAGGGTAAGGCTCAGCACAGTGATGTCTGGATGAAAATGAAGACTTAGAAAGGTTGACTTCTCTCTGCCGACCTGTGGGCGACGCAACAAACTACATTTGAGAGGCAAGACAGTCTCCCAAGTAATGTCTCCCTCAGGGACACAGTGACCAATGAAAAATGAATGCATCCTGATAACAGACCAATCATAGTGGCCATTTCCAACAAAAATGCCTTTTCAGATTGTTTGAGGCTGGTCGGTAATTGTAATTGTGAAAGTATTTGTGACTGATTTAGATATAGTGTAAAATACCTCCTGACATCAGATTTAAAGACAAAGCGACGACTCAATGGGGACATTACCATCAAAGTGTGTATAGGAATATATACATGTGGTTTGTTGTCCTTTTCAACGTCATATTCATATTCTATTCTGGTCATTACCATAACCAGGAAACTCTTCACATACAAAGGGTGCTCTCCTCTTGGCAATTCCTATGCCACATGACAATGTCATCGCATTAGTTTTTGAAACAGCACATGCAATCTCTTTAACAACTAGTTGGTTCATATTTGCATAACGTTATAATATTTCTTGAGTGCTGCACTGACTTTATTATGCAGGAGTGCTTGCGATGGTCATTCATTTGGAAAAGTTGCTGTATCACTGCCAGTAGCACTTGGAGGTGCATGGGATGCACAAAATTGTTTATGTCCACAACAAAAAGAGACGTGGGATTGCGCCTGTGCTTTATTCCTAAATCATGACGGTCATCTTCACTGGCTCCTTCGCTGATCTCCAGATCCTCGAGTTAACATCTGCTCTGGGTTAACCTCACTTTCATTAGCCACACCACTGGCAATTCTAAAAAATGTTTGAAGGCTTGAAACTCTCCCAAGTTGTGATGTTTGTTTGCCTTACTTTGTAGGCAGTGGAAGAGGAGAATAAGAAAAGAGAATGATAACAAAAAGAGCAAAAAGAAAAAGGTGCAACTTTCTCTGTGTCATCCATCAAACCAGCTAACAAGTTAATTAGGTAATTAGAATATGGTAAAAGTGCAGCACTGAACACTGGGGCATGAAAAAAACATTTTGGAAAAAAATAATTAAAGTTCTTCAAACATAAAACTACTTGTGCACACCGTGATTGCTTCATTATTGTACAAAATACTAAACGTATTGACGATTCATTTTTAACTAATATTTACTCAAACTGTTTACACAGAAACAAATTCCAGGTTAACAATAAGTGCAGTGTTGACAATTGAATGAGTCCACTGTAATTAGTCAAATTGATTCCTGTTTCCTTAATTATTTGTGTTTCTCAGAGGTAAAGCATACGTGCGCACATGCACATACACACACACACACACACACACACAGCTATTCTTTGTAAGTACTGAATTGCAGCAGAGTTGTCAGATGCTGAATTGCATTCTGTTTCAGGGCAATCAAGTCACACCACCTCATACAATCACATCACACAGCAACAGTATCCTCAGGGGTCACCTCTCACTGCTTTCCTCGCGCTCCTCTATGAACAAGGCAATGGAGAAAGCAACAATTTGACAAATGCCCAGTGCGCACCCTTATGAACATGTGTGTTTGTGTGCACATGGCACATTTTTAATTTAAACTCTAACCACTTCACTGGAGCATGTCAGGTGTGAATGTTCTGCAGCTGAATTGACACAAATACATTAATTTTATTTTCGGCGCGTGACTCATTTGCAGCAGGTGTTTCGAGGATGGCATAAATCTGGCATAGCGATTTACCTCGTGGAAAATGACACTGTATCCTCTAAAAACAATATCTTTAATTTAATACCTGGAGCCCCCTACCAGATTTACAGTCATTTACCTGAGTTTTAAAATGTGTAAAATCTATTAACTAAACAAAATCTGTTTCTTGTACTTTTCAGTTAACAATTGAATTGCTATGCAGAGTACATAAAATGTGTCTTTGAGCCTTAATCAATAAGAATAAGTTAGTTACCAGTTTAAGTAGCAGAGTGCCACCTGGCTGTTTGCATTACATTTAGTATTTAATCACTTCATGCAAAAGACACATCAAAAGACGCATCAAAAGTGGCAGTAACCTAAGATTCTGTCAAACATCAATGCCGTCAAGGATTTATCAGACATATTAGAGTTGATATCAGTCAGACAGCAACTCCTCAGTTTGTTGTAGGTCCACACCTCAGGTAAGAATAACTCTTCTTTGTTCCTGTATGTGTCTACTGGTCTAAAGAAACGCCAAATACACGCAGGTGCCCATTTTTTTCCACTATACTTTTAGACAAAAGCAACCTTTCAAAACACTGCATTTTCCTAAAAATCCTACAATTCACTGTTGAATTTCATGCATCTCTGATAAAACCTGACAGAACTACATTATGATCTCAAACCAAGCAGTGCATTTCATTTTGCTCTGATGTTCAGTGTAGCTCAAGAGAGTTGATATACTCTCCACCCTTCTTTGATGAGAACTGAAACTGCGCATACAGCGACGTGCTTGACACAATAATAACGGGTATACGTTCATATCAAAACGGCTGCATGCATCACATACGTGACTCACACAGGCCAAGTCTCTGTAAGATATACAAAAGCTTTCAATGCATAAAGGCGTACTTAAGAGATAAAGGATGAGAAGCGTCTTTCAGGCAACCACAAGACCCCTATACAGCTATAAACTCTCATATTACACATTGTCAAACAGGTGACAGTAACTACTTAAACTGTGGAATTCAACATTTGTTCAAAGCCCTGCAGGCTCTGACCGTGGCCTGTGTCTGCGAGTGCAAACTTCAGCAGCCCTGAACTACAGCAACTCAACACTCAGGTAAACTGCGCACTCAATATAAAACACGTTAATGAATTACACGGTAACTCAGCCACGGAAGGCCACATTGCCACTAGGAAAGCCACGCAGACAGCAGAGATAAGATGGACTGCGCTGACTTACGTGCCGGTATGTGAAGGCCGCTTTCCTCCTGGAGTTTTGAATGTCCATCTCAGGTTGTATTGGGTTCAACCGAAGCTGTCTCTTGCCCACTTCTGCCTCCTCCGTCTTTTAGGGTCCCGTCCGGTTTAGAGGTAAACTGGCCTCCGTTACTCTACCGTGCTTAGGTATTTTTGCAGCTGTTTGTATGCACCCTCCGTCGATGCTAGCTAAGCCGGGCAAAAAAAAAAATACTGCACCTGAAATCATTAAAAGAAAAAAGTCCCGTATGTATTAAACTTCGCGGTTTATTTTAAAATGCATCAATAAAAGTGCGACAGCAGGTTCCCGTCATGCTTTTCCTGCTGCATGACGTTTCCAATCAAGTGACGCTGACTTCAGCACGGGTGTGATGACGTCGGTCGCCAATCAAGCCGACTAATGTTGACACGTATTCCAGCCCAGGGGGCGCTGTTACAGCTGTATCAGCAAATTCAGCAAAAATAAGCGTGACATGGCTTTAAACAACACCTTACAAATGCAGTAATGCTATAACACCATAAATAACAGCTTTTCAAGCAGAGCAAGATGAATAACAGTCAACCGGCTTTACTTGCTTTTTGCTTTTAGGGGAGTGTCTGCTGATAACGTGAGATTGAAGGTTGAATTCTGACCTTGTAAAAAGTTGTTTGAAAGGCATCCCAACCCATGGTCCACTCGCGGGGGTATTTTCCTAAGCTTTTCAGTCGCTTCTCCTGGCCTTCCACCCTCTCCATCCGCTGACTGAGTTGAAACGTCCAGAAAATCTCTTTTTAGTGGACCTTGAGTACCCAAATGCTGAAAACGTAATAGTTTTTTGGTTGAAACAGTCTGTTTTGCAGTCAGTGTTTGGGTTTTTTGGTGCATTTGCATTTATACAAGCAGCAGTAAAGTTAGCATAGTGCCAGAAATAGTAATAAAGTACTTAAAGCAATTTTGGAACTAGCCATTGCTGTCTCCCACTGTATCTAGAAATCACGCTGGGCAGAACGAAAACCCATGAAAACCAAAATAAATGATGAAAATGCCACGCCAACCCCTGGAGGTGTCACATTTATGGAAAGTTTTTCCACTGTCCTATAATCCAGCTGCTGGGGGAGAGCACAGAGAAAGAGACACACACACACACAACAAGGAGAAAGTGTGAGTGTGGGTTCAGCAGCCACAGTGGAGCACAAAAAGTAAGAACCAACTTATTCAAAGTAAAAGCAAGTCCCAGTAGTTTCATCTTCCAGTACCTTAACTAAGGCTTTAAAGTCACAGAGTGAGAGAGAGAGTGAGAGAGAGAGGAGCTAGTTCCAGAGGTTCCAAGTCTTCATGTAGGTCATTTCATGAAAAGGGTTTAAAGATCACAAAGGCTTTCTTGCCCAGTCACAGCCGAGCTTTAAGGAGTGTGTGCAGTTCATTTTGGACTATGAATTACACTGTACGGGCCTTCACATTTGTGTGTTAAATCATGCATGAAGAAGAGGGAAGCTGTCCTTACATTGCCCTCACAGTACATTTCCGTACCGTCATTAAAAGAGTCCGAGACACAGGACGGATATGACTCTTTGATGTGAGGAGTTAACAAGAGGAGTGTTTCAAATGCATTCTTGCTCCAGCACCGCAGCTAATGTATTTTACTGTCATCTTAATTTGCAATGATAATATTTCGGTTTAGTATGTGAAAAATACAAGAATGCATGCACCATGAAAGTCAACATACCGCTCATGACCCTTCCTGTCCCTATCCAGACTGTACAGTAATTCCTATTGAATTGACATTCCAAAATAAATAAAACTACTCTTTGTTTTAATATTTCACTTTCACCCAGAACACATAGATGCTTTTAAATTGTGCATTTTATCGACTTTGAGGCAGGCAAAACCCCAATATTCAAATCTAAAGTGTCTCTCTCCAACTCTCCAACTGCTGTCACAACAGATATTCCCAATTTTAGTACTGGTATTAGTACTACATACTTGTCAGACAGAGTTTAGTAGGAGGATTGCAGTGTGAATACATAGCGCACATGAAAGCAGACTTTCACATCAAAACTAGAATGACCTTTTCTGCTATGATGTGACCCTGAATGGAAAAGCCAGATCATATACAGCCCGAGCTGTGCAAATTCCATTTCACCTCTTGAATGAAACCTGATGTGACACATAATTGTCTTTTATCTGCTGATTTATTTCAGTGTACAGACACTCTTGTGTACCTCTACCTCTTTTATCTGGCGTGTTACATTTTACCTGAGAAAATAGCGATTGGATTATTTCGTAAAATAATACTGCATCAGTCAACCTTCCAAAGTGGCTCTTGTCAGTTGTTTTTCTAATGCTCGCTTGAATGGAAGTTGATTATACTCTTAATAAGAACTTGAAAGTCATGCAATTGCTTGAAATAATTGCAGCAAAGTTAAACGACATAAATATATAAATGTTTAGTAACTCGACTCCTCCGCTGGGAATTTCTCTGGGTCCTTGCACTTTTGTCTGTTCTGGTTTTGTTTCAGGATATGTTTCATGCCAGCCTGTGATTGTTTATTGGATGTGCACCATGGTGGTAAACAGTCAATAACCAATTTCAGAGTCATATGGAGCACTATCCTCAGATAAATGAGACTAAAGTTGTTTATATCCATTGTAAGATTTTTTTTAGGGCGTATTTCTCCTCTCCACCATGATGGCAAGATGGCAGCTGCGACACCGCTGAAGAGAGCTTGCTCTCACAATAAAAGATGTTAAGGAGTCTTATTTTGTCTGGTTAATACGCTGCAAATGTACCTTTACCCAGCAGAGTGATCATGATCTTTGCTGTGATGGGTAGAGCGATGCACAAATTGGATTTGTCCCATCTCAATCGATACTTGCATCAGACATGCAATAGTAAGCTGGAGTTTAATGTCAAGCGTCTAAAATTACTAAGTTAAAATGAAAACTACATGGAAGCTACACTACATGGAGGGCCAATGTAAAACAGATACACACTTAAAATGGTATAGTATAAATGTAGCAGTTTAAATGTGATGGAGATGAATTTACTTTTCCAGACTAAAGCCGTCGTTCTCCTTAGCAACATAAGCTATCCTGCCTGCTGATGTTTTAATTTTTTTTTTATTGCACCAATTGTGGGTCAGTCTGCCACGTGGCTAAATTGTAAATTAAAAAGAAAACTAATATGGAGTGCAATCAGACCCAATCAAGACTGGGACTCACAGGGTGTCACAATCAGTCCCCAAACTGAATGAATATGACGGCTGTTACTGCACTCTTAAACTGGGGTAGAAGGTCGTGAAGATCTCCAGCTGTGCAGCTGATTGCAGATGTTGATGCTGTAATGGGGCTGATTGCGCAAAGTGCCAAGAGCCAGCTGCAGCACAAAAGAATTAAAGATTGTGTCACGTGCTAATCTCTTAATGCCACACTCCCAGTCCCAGAAGAGAGGAAAATATCTACTGTGTCCTGAACGTGCTTTGAGATTTCATGAACATGGCAGTTAATACACCTTGAGGTAAAGGTCATATGATTATTCTCTTTTTATAACATCTTAAATACCAAAATGGCAAGTCAGACTGCAGAAATGTGTCTGTGAAGGTAAACCTCTCTGTTGACTGACAAAACCTGGACAACTATTAGTTGCAAACATTGTGGTTTCCTGTTTTCTGGTAGAAGCATGTGAAAGGAACTCATTTTACAGCCTTTTAGATTTGAATTTTCCCTTTTGAAATCGTAGTTTGTATTAATGATTTACATCATACTACAACACATGTACTTACTTTATAGTGCAGCAGACATCGCTCCCCCTGAGGCTATTAGGGACTGTCTGTTGATTACATTTATGATTTCAATGATATTCTCCTGGATAGTTTTCCAGTCGTGTCAGCTTGATTGATGGGAACCACATTGACACCTGGGCTCCACCATAATTGTGGTTAAAGTATGACTTCAAAGGTAACTTTTATATCATGCCCATGGCTGTTGTATAGCAGAACTACAGTGATGACAGTCTTACGTTTTGTGAATCAGCATGGGACAAAGGATCCTACTCCCTTTTTATGTCATCTTCACCAACCATTTGAGAACATGCCTGAACCCTGTTTGGTCGGAGTAGGTCCTGACAGGTGGCACCCTGTCCAGTGCAACCAGACAGGTGGTGCAGGCATGAGAGAAGCTGATCGGGTGTCTCCCATCTGCAGCAGGAGCAGTTTCTAAACAGCACATGGCAAACTGACACATCCACCACAGCTGAACAGATCCAACGCTTTCATCCCTGTGTTTCATTGCATAAGATCAATTTTCAGATTCTTTCATGTCACATTGTCTCTATTTGTTTTATTTTATGGGACTAGATAAACTACTCAGGCATAGGGGAAAGATGATTAATGTACCTCTTATCTCTGTCTCTCTCATCCCTCTTTAGTCTGAGCTCTTGGCTCTTCAGGCCCAGAAGGAGTGTACTTAAAGCCAAGAACCAAAGAGGTTGTTGTGAGATAACAGACTATAACCATTTTTCACCTACTCTACAGTACCTTGTAGATATCACAGCCATTCACACTTAACTCAGTACACATTACAAATCATTTTGATCTCTCTTTTATTAAAGAGTTGCTGTAATCACTGTGTTTTAACAGGGTATATTCATCAAAAATATGCTGCTATCGTTTGAATTAGAGACTTCTGACATCCAGTCCTATTTGTACTTTTCTCCGTTCTTGTCATTTATTAACTAATATTCATTCTTTGATGTAAATACAAACAAAAAAGTGTTTTTTTTTCAAAAACTTTCCAATATATTAAATGTCTATTACATATTAATATGGAAATAACATCAACCCACATCCCTAATAATGCCATATGGGCATGTAAAAGAAAAGATGGTAGACACATTTAACTAAAAAAGACAATTCTCACAAAATGAAATATGTCATCAAAAAGTTTAGAGACCTGAAATTGTTCAAGTTTCCTGTTGCAAACACTCGGAGTGCAGCATGATGATGATGATGTCCATGTAACAGAAGCTTTTGCACACCTGCAAGTGTGGCACCATAAATCCTTGATCCCCATCAGCACCAAGTCCTACTGTAGTGTTTTGAGGTGTGTTTGCTGCACCAACACAACTGTCACTCCCAAGTCTTCCTGCTTGCTAGATTTGGCTCTCTGACGCTTCTTCCTTTTCACCAAAATTAAATTCAAGCTGAAGGGTCACCGTTTTGACACAGTGAAGGAGATCAAGCGTGTGTCGCAGATGGTGCATGACGCTACAACGGGACTCCCAAGGGCTGTTCCAAGGATGGCAGGATCCCTGGGGGCAGTGTATCTCTGCATAAAGTGACTACTTGGAAGGGGATGGCGTCCAAATCTAAAGCAGGAACAGTTTTTTTCGCTCATTAAAGGTGCAGTCTTGGAACTTTTTGATCATATCTGGTATGTCGTTACTGTTTTATCAGTGAAAAATGTGGCCGGCAGGCACAAACGAAAAACGTAAGAGAGAAATTCCTCTTTAATCATGAAACGCAGCAGCAAAGGTGCAAAACATTCACCCAAATATGTGTGTGAAGCAACACTCACAGGTCTGATGACAGGACAAAGACTGTTTCATCACACTTTGCATAATAAACGTTTTGCTAGTACTTGCACTAGCTCACCTCAGTCAACGATAATGGATAAATAATTTTTGTGTGTACACTAACTTGACAGAAGTTTGATTTTAACAGCAGAACTCAAGTACAACTAGTTTATTTTAATATTCCTCGGTACACCGAATTAAATGGACTGGCCTTTTTGGTGATTCAAGTCAGTATATATTTAAAGTTTATCACATACTTACGGCTGCAAAACACACATTTTAATAAAAATGTCTCAAATGCAATTTGTGCAATTTTAAAGGGGGTTGCCTGTGGTGACAAACTCTCATAGAATGATTATTTGCCTCTTCATTACTCTTCAGCTCTCTGCAGCTTTCTGCTGTCTTTTCAGTGATTCTTACGGATTCACAGCCCTCAGCTTAACTGTTTTGACTCACTCTCGCAGCTCTCATCAGTCCCATTTTCAGCCGGAACAAGTCGGACAGACAAATAGCAACTTGCTGTTGAACACAGCGGAGCATTTAGCAGCTAAAGACCTGGATATTTCTCTCAGGAGTTAGTTGAGCTCCAAACAGAGCCCAGTTGGACTCACATTTCCCAAGTGGCGTGAAACACGGCTCCACATGAATGCTAATGTTGCATTACGTCTGTTCAGTGTGTAAAATAAAGACACTCTTTGCTAAGATGTCATGCCCTATCAACATTTTAACATTAATAATATACTGGAATGTAGCCGTAATATAATATAATATAATTCAAAATTATACCAACTCAGCAAAACGATATTAATGAGCTTGATGAGGTTAAAAGGCACATTCCCTTTCCCTACCTATTTGTTTCAAACTGTACTTGTACAGACACAGGGCAGGTACAAGTGTCCTTTTCATTCACAAATTAAGATAATAGTGGAAAATATGCATGGTCTCTCTCATGAAAATGTTACATAACCTGCCATCAGCAACTTCTTCTTCAAACTCGTGGTGGGCTTCTTCTATTCTCGTTGCCCTTTCGCCAATGTTTTATTTTTTTCCACGGGACAACTTGCAAGGCTACTTATAGAGACATGTAAAGGCCTTACAAACACATGAGATGAAAGGATCATAGAGCATCACTAACAAGCGATCTCACATCAAATGGCATTTTTGATATGCAGCCATCTTAAAAGTTGGCTAGATGTTCCTGCAGTGTGCTATGGTTGCACATATTAGGGGCTCTGCGGTTGGGATGGCTCAAGGTCAGGGTTTCTGCACCGGCAAAGTAGCGTTTCCCTCTTTCCTCCTTTGTTTTTGACTGTTTTGTGTTTTGTTGACCTGCCGTGAACTTAACCAAGCCTTAATGAGAGAGGAAGTGCAGCACAGAATGCATTAGTGGCACTCAAGTAGTGCAGAGCAGTTTGGGAGTCAAGAATAAGTCAAATTTGTGCTTGTTCTCCTCACTTGCTCGGACCACATCAAAGGTGCACTGCACATGACAAGCAAAGGAATGGCTGTGTTCTGAGCAAGAGCAGCTTTTATTAAAAAACTGTTTTCAAAGACAGTGCGCTGGCTTATTTGACTTTGAAATAGGCCCCTTGTTACAACTTCTGTCACATTTTCAATCTAACTATACACACATGTACACACATGGTATGAGTGATTGTCAGCTTACACAGATCTGTCAGTGTGTGCCGTGACAGACACATTTAAAGGGTGAGAAGGAAACCACGAGTTCTTGAAAATAAAACCCTGGGTGTCTGAACAAGAATAATTATTTATTTCCTACTTCTCTTCCACCCTGTGAGTAAAAATCAATGGCTGAGTCAATAATCTCCAACCTCATTCCTAAGATACATGCCTGTTTCCCACCTCTTTCTAACTACTAGCTGTAGGTAGGTATCGGAGGAAGGAGATCAAATCTCCAGAAGTCAAACTGACACATGGAGTGACACGCCTCCGCTCTCCTAATAGCCCCAGCTTCCTATGTAATTGCTTAGCTGTGATTGACAGAAGCAAGTTACACCCTAAGCCTCAAACTTCTCCTCGCTGATTAGATGGGTTCGCTACAATTTCACAATAAAAAGCAGGAGAGAAAATGTGGCAGTTTCCAGCTGTGTCCAAGGTTAGACATTATTGTATGACGGCTGTTCTCTAAAATAAGTCGTATTTTTTATTTGAAAAGAAAATGCTTTCTGAACTCACACCTTTAAACACACCCCTACGTAGAGAGAAAGCACCTGCGGGCATGTCGCTTAGCACTTTCATGATTATTTAAAACATGATTATTAAATACTTCAACAGCAACAACAATGACTGAATTGAAAAATCTGAATTTGGCCATTTCTAGTCCCTTTTTGATCTGTCTCGTCTTCCCAAAAGAGACATATATCTCGTGTTCTCACAATGTTCTGCCTCAAACTTGTTTGATTTATTGGGTGTTTTCTCCTGGGTCTATGTTGTGCAGCCTTTTTTGTCCTTTACATACAAATGCCAAAACCAAACAGGGGTCAAAAACAGAGTCAACTCTGATCACATGGTAGGAATACATTTTAAAGAAAGGCAAACATCAGCAAAACATAACAACTTTCCTTTGGGTGTCATAATGTAGGTTACCATGGAGATTTGCTGGGTGAAAAAGTGAAATTTTGTCCTGAGGAGCACTGGAGGAAAGTTAATAGGGTATCCAAAATCAATGGAAGCATGCACGGTAAATCTGATGCCAGCGTGCCCGATGTTTGCTCCTGCCTCTTATGGTTGCCTGTAATGGATTCTGTTACTGTAAAAGCACATTGTTGAACAGAATCCATTTTTATTTTCAGGCCATTTCAGAGTGTTTAATGAGCGTGTCAAATGAAAAAATGGACTCCTCAAACTGATAAAATGCAAATAATGAATATCTGACAGTTATATTGGTCATTGTGACTAAGCAGCACTTGCTTCAAAATTTAATAAGTGCTTTAACTTATCCAGCTCAAATTGCAGCTTTAATGCGTTAACTTGAAAAATCAACTTTTGAATATCACGAAAACACATATTTTCTGCATGTATTGGCTTTCACATAACAAGTCTGAAAATTAGTATAAGATGTAAATTATGTATAGAGCAGTGTGTAACACAAAGGTCTGATCCTCCCTGGAGATTTTAGCGAACAGGCGTTTACCTTCATGGATCATCTTGCGTTATGCTAAACTGTACTAAAACATCCAAATCAATCATGACTGCCCGTGGATTTCTGTGGAATACAGACTACTAATGGTGCTACATCAGGATATGGTAATTCAGAAAAGGCGGAGATGGAGAGATGTTGGAGGCCACATTTCTCTCCTTTTCATTAGGAACGTAATTAATGCCAGTGCAGATGGATCGTCTGATTAAATGATGTTATAGAGCGGGATTTCAGGAGCCGAGTGCACAGCCTGTTTTATGGGAAAAAGCTGACGTGAAAATTTCCTCTTAAAACAAATGAATGCACGCTGTAAAATGAGATATTCATTTTAACATTTATTATGTTAAGGTTTTAATGTGGAAATAGGCATTTTGTAAAGGCCAGTGACTTACTCTTGGTTGGCGGTGACCCAAAAATCAATTATGAAGTACAACTTACACTTTGATATGTAATTTTCTTTCCGCGTGACACAACACAGTAAAAGGACCTGCGTCCATGGTGCTCGATACTTTACTGTCAATTCTACCTTATCCTTCATTAGTCAAGGTCATAGATGTTTGGCGCGCTAACTAAATCAAAAAAATATTAATTTTAGCATGCACTAAAGAGCATATTTGAATAATTTTGTCAATTGAAAACGGATTCAAATCTCCCGTGGTGTGTGACTATCAAAAGTGAATGGATTCAGCGATCATTAAAGAATGCTAATTAACATTCATCCGAATAACGTCTACAGGGAGGGGACAAAAAACGATCTAAAAGGAAAAACCTCACAGAAATTACATCATCACCCTCATTTGTATGCTTTTTTGGGGTTTTTTTTGTTTTGTTTTTCACTTTAACATTTCCAGCAACTACAACTTCAAGATCCCCAAGAGTCCAGGATCTTTATTTATGTCGCTGCACAAGGTGAATCTGTCATTTGACAAAGAAATGAGGCAAGTCATTCATTTGCTTGCTCGGTTTAAAGAACAGCTTTTATCATCTTAATGTTTTTGTATGTATCTGTTTAGAGTTCGCTTAAAACTTCAGGCCGGTCGAAGCCTGCTAAAAAGAGGTATATCATTGAAATTTACTGCACTCTCCATCACAATATGCCTCCACCACAAATGCACATTATCATGTGTTACCTTTAATAAATTGGTTGCTAATGTGCAGTAGGTTATATATTAGTATCTTATGCATACTAATCTTACTAGAACTAACCCTTTAACCGTAAGGCATCATCGGCAGTGGATCACTTTTTTTTTTCTTTCAATATTGTTTCCATGGTAACAGCTATTTGATACCTACAAACCCAAAGGGTGAGCAGTTGGTTTGTTTGAGCTAATTGGCTTCAAAAATCAACTGGTCTAAAAGCATCATGCTGTGAGCAGCGTGTCGCGGTGTCAGAGTCACATGGCAGATGACATTCTCTTTCATTGTCTCTCGTTCGTACCGCTGCCCTTACTGTCCACGCGGCACAAACATGTCAGTGTACAGCGCGTATGGCGGTGGCATAGTTTGACATAGTGACGTGAAAGATGGATTGTGGAATGTGGGGGGAGGGGAGGAATAAACACACGCGCTATTTCTTTTTGCAAAAGATCTTTTATGTTGTTTGTTGTTAGCCAAAACAGAGACCATAAAGATGACGGCAGGAAAACATTCTGCTAATGCGCAATCTGTAATTAAGAGCTTTAATATGTGTGTGTCTGTGTTTGTGTGCATGCGTGTCTCTTTTCCAAAGAATCACAAATTAGTTAATGAACTCCACTTATTCCCTCTGTGATTGCTTTCACCTTAATTGTTTGACAAACAAAGTCACAACTCTGGAAGAGTGGGATTTTAATTCACTTATCACACTGCCAACATTTCATCCCCTGAATTTGTGCAACGGCCGATACGACACATACAGAGTAAAAGGCCTTTTTGCAGTTCATAATTGATTGAGACGTCACAGCTGCATGCACGTTCTTTCAGGTGGTCGCTCTGAAAATAATCAGGACCATTTAAAACATGTTGCGCCACATTAAACTACATACGTAAGCCTGATGGTTAAGGTATGAAAGGGAAGGTGATTGGGTAGCATTCCTGTCAAACTGGCCCGACATTGCAACCATTATTATTATAGAGTGAGTAGTGAGCCAAATTAAATGAAGGGCACTTCCTCTTTTGCGTGCCAGTGCACAATGTTCATTTAGATTTTTACTGCTCTGTAAGAACACCATCAATAACCCCTGTCATCTGCCTGTTCACAGCAGCGAGGATGGCACCGGGGCCGCGCGGCTCGGTTTGGTTGGGTATGCATCTCTACATGTGGTACGTCTCTTTGACATGCTATTTCAAGAAAGGCAGTCCTGTTTTAAAAAAGGGATCGCGTGTTACGCTGGGAGTCTCGCTCCACCAACGTTTCACCTGCCATCTACAGAACATTATTGGCTTGGTCTGGTCAGGTTAAACTGGATTTCATGCTGGATCAGGAGGCTGACTGTAGTCCGGAGACTTGTTTTTCTTTAGTTGTGGTATTGACGTGTTGAGTTAAATGATTCTTACAACTAAAAAAATATATTTCCCTTGTTAATGTTGCCAGGCAGCCGAAGAAAAACTGTTGGTTATTTAAATGAATGCAGTAGCGCACCTTAGTGGACTACTATTATTTATCTTCCCACAGAATAATGTTTAAGGACAATTGTTAGTCACTGTCGCACCACACGCCACTAATTCACTCTCAGAGATTATTTTTTTTTAAGTTTTATGTCAGGACGCAACCCTCTCCATTTGACATTTTCAAGTAACGATCCTCTTTACTCACAGAAGAGCACGAGCATTACAACAGCATGTTGAGACATTTGGCAGACTGAGTCAAAATCTGCCATTTCCTGTGCTGGTCCTGAGTAAGTCAGATTCACTACGACTGCCAAGTGACTCACCACCCTGACACTCAAGATGTCAGAGAAACAGGACTAATGATCCACATTCCGCAGCAAAGCAGGTGGACGCGTGCCTTCATACGTGGGCATGTGTGTATGGAGCTCCCGGGAAAAGAGACTGTTCCGTCTCTTTGCTCTCCTCCTTTTGCCGCGAGGGAAGGTTACGTCGCCAGAAATGTCACAACAGCTGCGAACTTTATTTGAATGCAGTTATTTGTGCGGAGATGTGTATCACTTTCTGAATGTGTGCGAGCTCACTTGGCACGGACTCATTATAACTAGTGGGCTGAAAAGAGAACAGCCATCATCTTGTGTCAGCGTGAGCTCCTTCTCAGAAAGATATCACCATATCTGAAAAGGGAGGGGAGGGGAATCTATCTATCTATCTATCTATCTATCTATCTATCTATCTATCTATCTATCTATCTATCTATCTGTCTATCTATCTTGTCGTCTAAATATAATGGTTAAAGTAATAGTAATATTAGTAATTACAATCATAATCATTTATTATTATTATGTTGACTATTACCTAGTTTTACACCCTTCACACATACCCACACATGTGTACACACACACACACACTGCTCACAGTATGGTGCTGATTGACTATTCAGAAGAGCTCTGACTGAGAGGCTTTGTTAGAGTTGTCACTCCTCTACCTCCACACAGGAGCTTGACGACTTTGATGCCTCTTTTATGTCAAAAAAAATCAAATGCATGAATGGGCGACGAGGCCATTACAATGGTTGTAGCGACAGAATTACATAGCGGGAGCTCCCGCGTACAGGTGACGGCGAGAACAGTAAAATCACAACCGCTGCGTATGCTGCGGAACCAACCTCTCACATACGGGCAAACATTGCACCTGCCATAAAGGTGTGCTCATAACAAGGGGCACCAGAGCGTGAAAGTCTGGCACCAAAATAGGTCATTTATAATTACAGAGAAGTGTTAGCATTCCTGTTTGTGCCTGTAAGAGCATTAGGGACAAACTCTCAGCCTTTCACTCAAGGAGGAGGCACATGTGTATGCAGAGCATCTCAGAGTACTGCAATGCAAAAGCGAACTAAGAGGCCTCGCTCACTAGGGCTGTGTGTGAGCAGTTAACTCGTTCAGTTCAGATTGGAGCTGCATGTTTGCTCAGAAGATGCTCTGCGCTTTTTCAAGCCGTTGTGAATGACATCGCCGCTTTTAAGAGTCACCGGTGTTCATCTCAGCGGGATGAACAAGCAAGAGTTAGTACATTTTGATTAAAATTCTCTCTGTTTGTCTCTGATTGTCCTCATTTCTCTTTTTAGGTCATGCCATGTAGAAATAACTTTTCCCCGAGTCACTTATTTCTCCGCCTGCTGTCTCTCGTCTTTTCTGCCCCTTGTGTGCATGTGTCAATCGTTCGCAATGCTTATCAGAATGCACAGATTTGATTGGCTGTGTTGTGTCACATGAGATGATGAATGGGGGGGGAGATGTTGGAGTGAAGAGTCAAGCTGGTTATAAAAGCATTAACCAGTCTCTGTAAGCACTCTGAAGTCTTTGGCTTTAAGTTGTTCTTCAAGATCACACAAAGTGCCCTGGATAATAGTTTTAAGCCCCCTGGAGACCAAGGTAAATCAACCTTGTAATGTGAAAGGAAAGTACAGAAAACCAGAATAAAATGGAGGGCAGAGTCATTTTGACCTCGGGTCTCCTGGGGGCAGTTGCTACTGGTTCTCTTTCACAAGATCTGCAGGCCTGACTGGTGCATGTGGCAGTGGTGATTACAGGAAGAGTCACCCTGATGTTGTACGAAGGTTTCTCTGATAAATCATTGATGGAAGATGGGGAATTAATTCTATAAGAAGCTGAACTTCACATGAACTAGGCAGTTTCCACTTCACACGGATGCATGACGAGCGACAGGTGAAAGGGGAGAAGTTTTACCTCCGGCATTGTGCCGATATGATGTGACAGCGTTGATGCAGACGGTGCTCCGCGGGATTTTAACACGCGCTTGACAAAGCTCGAACAACATGCAAAGAGACTGTGTCTGTCACAGGTTGGTCTCATCGGACCAAAAGCATAAAGAGGCCTATCGCGCTCATCTCCCCGCAGGCTCACCTTGATCTTCTTTCTGAGTTTGTTAACCAGTCGGTTTTGACGCTGTCTTTACATTTTGAAAACTGCATTGTCTGAAATCAAATGGGAAATTGAAAATGAACATTGCGATCTACATCTGAGTGGCTCGACTATGGTGAAGCCTCTGTCTGTCACACTCAAACTGAGGTGAGGAGACAGAAAATCTTTCTTTTTGCAAGCCGTGTGTCACTTCATCAATAAAAATGTGAAAAGGGTGATGTTTGTCCGCTCCCTTCCAAAGCTGTTTTACCAATCAACGTAACTAAATCTAAACTGAAAGTGAAAATGAAATGTGTAAAAACATCAGGTTTGATGTAACCAGTTCCACTTACTGCATGTTTTTCTTTCCAGTTATAAAAGGATTTTAGCTGCCTTCACAGTGGCCTGATGAGAGCTCTGGCACAATGACTAAAGGAGTGAAAAACCATTGAGAAAATGGAGGCACCTGAGAGGACAAGCAGGACGCTTCAGCAGGAGGTTTGTGTACCTATTACAAGCTTCAGTGTATCCACACAGCAGGTAACATATATGTGCTCTTTAACCGGAATACTGCAGGACACAGGGTGTTTAAAGTCTAACCCTCTCTGCCCTCTCGTCTTAGAGACCATTTAAAAATAGAAACACATAGATGGTGGCTATGATTTCAAAATGCCATTTTCATGTTCTGCCACCTGGCCAGCCGGCCTAGGTGACTCATTCACGCCCACAGACCCATTTTCTGTCATTAATCTGAGAGATAAGGTGATTACAAGGAGACACAGCGTTTGAAGACCGTGCCCTCCTGTTTCCCAAATGCCACAGGGTGCTAAGAGCTGACGATCACTCATTCCTATAATTCTTCATTGCAAAAAATAGACATTAATGAAGCACTAGGAGACACTGAGACATTCTCAACTGCTCTTGGTTTGCAACTGCAGGAATTGTGATGCACAGTGGATGCTATATTTACACAGACTGATGACCAGTTGCTAGACGATGACAAGTTTTAGCCGTAATTTGTTCAAACATTTGTCTCATGCATCATCTCATGTAGGAGCTGATGAAGAATCTCAGCTCTGCACGGTCTGTTAGAAACAGTCTTTCCAGAAGTATGAGAATTTTATTGCAGTATATTAAAACCAGTCATTTGTAATGTTTTCAGATAGTATGTAAACTGTATTGCTGAAGTCTTTTCAGTCTATATATAGTTGTTGCAATTTAATAGGTGTGGTTATATTAGATAAGGCCAAACTGGCAGCAGCCAATTACAGAATTAAAGATGGTGGCAGTTAAATGCATGCAAACACACATACACTGTTTCCATTACATCAGAGGACATTGCATTGACTAACATCCATCTCCTGCAGACTTGTGTAATGTCCACACACAAACACAGGATTCTGCTCATGCAGATTCAAGATCATAATTGCTGTAATTATATTGTGATATGCAGCATCTTATCGCGTTGTATGCATGCATATGCGTTATGCTCAAGACACTTCAGACATGTGAAATTCTGTCTTTCATTTTGCAGTTGTGTTGGAGCATGTTCTATGTCATGCACCAGTTTTTCCTGTTCTGGTTTGAGATTTTGAATACATAATTTAGGACCGCAGCTGTCTGCAAAACATTGGAATGGTACAGTCAGTGTACATGGTGTAACCAGAACCATCTCTGCACTGCTCTTACTGTACTTATCCTGGTTAAACTGTTGGATCTCAGCTAGAGTTAATAATCTTTAAGCAGTCGATGCTGTTTCCAATTTAAACTGCCCAGTCTAATAATGAGCGTCTCTCATTTACCATGTTATACTGAGACCCATTGGTCTACGCTTTCAAGTGTGGGGTAGTAAAAACCTTCCAACTGTTTTGATTGCATAAAAGGGAACAAAGTGGTAAATTCATCACTCCCCTCACTCACAAAAACCGGAGTTTGTCTCACTTGGCATTTCTTTTTTTTCCCCCTTTCAATGCCATACCTTTCAATGTCTTGGTATGTGAATTAACGATACAGCTAAAGAGATAAACAAAGTGAAACCTCATCAGAACACCATTGCGCTCTCGTCACAATAAGTAAATCTGCTTTGTAGAATAGCGCTGACTGTCTGGTGCAGAAATAAAAGGAACTGTAGCAGTGATTGCACATGATTGCACATGATGGACATGAAAAGATTGCCCAAGATGGAAGTACATTTCTGCACTTAGCTGTTTTTCTTTTTACTAAGGTAGTTTCTAAAGTAAAATAAAAAACGGTGACCATGTGTGATACAATGGAAAATTATATACAATTTACTGTTTCTGGGAAGGTGTCTAACATCACTGTGCTGAGAAGGAAGTCTATAAAATTGCACAGGTAGAGAAGTTACAGACAGGTAAATCAGATCATTGCTTCCTGAAGCACAATTTGAATATATTCATTTTAAATGTTCAATAAGCATAAAAAGTGTCTCCGGGTAAAGTAAAGAAAGGTTAAATATATTTGAGTTTCTCCAGCAAGGAAGGGTTTCCCGAGTTTAAAGTATCTTGTAAGCTGCAATTGATTATATACTTTAAAGTGTGTGCAGTTAAATGAACACTTTTCTAAGCAGTTTTCAATGTTTAATCCTACATACATTTGTCTTGGCCTTTAATTATTTCAATTGCAGTTTTCAAATAATATGTCTGCAGGAAATAACTTAAAAAACCTCAAAGAAAGCAAATCGAACTCAACAGTTATCTAATTAAAGAGGTTAGGTTAAACGTCTTGAGAGGTGTGTTCAGGAGGTCCAACACTTGCCACAGTGAAGGAATTATCATTGTTATTTTCTACCTTCAAAATCAATCTGGTTCCAAGCAATTGGATTGCACAGTTAAGGTATAGTGTGTCGCCTAACTGCCAACTGTAAATTAGGGTGGTGGAGAAAAACTGCTCTATTTTCTAATAGGAATTTTTCACAGTGCCTGGAATAAGGGGATCTATTTCTCAAGGGACTGATTTTTCACTTTGAATTACTTCTCCGGTCCATTCATCTCCTGGCCAATAAAGTCTAAGATCCCGCCGACGCCTTGTCATTTTGGAGATTTGCTGTCAGTCCTGATGAATGCCATTTCATCTCTCTGTTAACATGTTTCTGATGCCTGCAGCAGACTACAGCTACTGGCCCAGGAAGACCCAATGTCCTGGAGAACTAAAAAGAATTAATAAAGGAAAGAGTGAAACGTATTCAGACTAGCTGGAGTGGAAGAGCAGCACAGAGGAATACATCTATTTGATTGTTTAAACTCCCGGGCAGAACTTACATCAGAATATTTCAAATATTGTTATCCATCTTTAGATTGCTGCTGGGTGTTTTGGAGAACATGGAAGTCATTTGGTGACATGAGCTAATGCAAGCTGCGCTGAATGTGTTGTTAATTTGTCACTGCTAGTCCGAAATAAGTCATAATCAAAGTCTGCTGTAAATATCCGTGTACACCACAGGGCATTTTCTGAATTACTACTTAGGTCATCACCTGCAGTAAAGAATACAACAGCTGTGAGCAGCCTAGCGTGGAAATATATTTATAAGTGTCTACAGCGTTTCATACAGTGAATAAAAACAGATTTGTTGTGCCAGGAGCAGCATACCAGTGTGGAAATATGAAGTGTCTACCTCCACGGTCAGTTTCTATCTGCTCTGCAACACCTCTTTTTACCCAATAGAGCAGCAGCAACCCATCAGCACCAAAACCCCTGAAGCTATCAGACTTTCCTCGTAGAGGAACAGGATTACAGATTTTTCCGTTTGTTCTTGCTCTCCAAAAAGATGTTGGTTTCAGCAGGTGAACCAGACCAACTAGTCTCGGAGGAAAAAAGACAGCAACTTGGCCATCTTGTTTTGAAAAAAACAACAACCCAAGAAACAAAAAAAAGAATCAGAGAGTCCAGGTTTTGAGTTTCTTTTGTGCTGAGGAGAGGATTTCTCTTGGACTTGTGTGAGTGATGGCAACGCTGTGCCTGAGGGTTTCGTCAAATTAAACTGCTGTCTCCGTACTGCATGCTGTTTAGCCTTCATTTAGCCTTGGATCATTACATATTATACACCTAACAATAGTGTATCAATCCTGCAAGCGCTAGATACAGAGGATTTAAAAAAAAATCGATGCAATGCATTCATACTTGCCAGAGCTTGAATTGACTTGTGTGAGTATAAAGAGGAGTATTTTGGCTTTCTGAGTTATTGTTACACTGTTTTTTTCCCCACAATATTTGTCTGTAGATAATACATTAAAAAAGAATAAGACTGAATACATAGTAGACTCTAACAGAGACTGATTGCTAATGGATTTCCTGACCAAGGTAATAGTTACTAATGTGTTGCAGTTTTAGTTTACAAGAAAAACTGCCCTCTTACTTGTGTTTCCCACCTCCTCATAAAGTTTCTCCAGTCTTCTTCCTACTGCCATCCAGAATAAATTAGCGCTGCACCGCTCATCCAAATTGTCTGTATAAAGCTCCCACTAAATATGAAAAATGAGGCAAAGAGAAGAGGAGGCATAATGCACAAAGGTTAGTATGCCATGTTTTCCTGCCAGCAATTGTAGAAAACCAACGTGGCATGTTTGAGTTTATGGGTCTGTTCTCTTGTGCCTTCACCCGCTCTTTTATCCTGTGACTAGACCTCAAAACTGCTCCAGTTTTGATGTTCAGGTTGTCAATAAAAAGTCAGAGTCAACAGTTTTGTACAGTAAAGGCTTGTATCCCTCAGGGCTGTGTGTGTTCGCTGCCGTGCTGGTTTTGTTTATTTGTCTCTCTCAAGTTCTCTTGTGCGGTCCCCGGAGATATCAACATTAAATTGCTTTTTGGTTCAGAAGCTACTCAGATGCATTAGAACTTGTAATGGACTTTGCCTTGGTGAAGGCGTCAGACGGCGTATTGATTGTGCCTACTGGGTACAGCTGAAACTGCTTCACACCTTTGAATAATTCATGTCTCCATCACAATTATTGTCCTAATTGTAACAATGTTTGGATGGCAAACTGGAAGGAGGGAAAAGGAAGTTATTTTGCCTCTCACTGCCTGCCCTTTATTGTATAAAAATGGAAATAGTAATGCGATCATTTTTCATACATTATAATCGTATCCATTATGAAGATGATAACTTGTGTTGCCTGAAAGGCAAACAAAGTTTTAGACGGATCACGCCTCTTAGTTTTAATTAAAAATCACAGACAGCTTAATTGCAGTGCAGTTGTGCTCTGCTGGCCCGTGATTGCTCCAGAAACTGAAAACGAGATTGTAAGAGGGGCTGCTGCAGATATTGCTGCGCAGTTCTTGCCCCATGCCCCCAAACCCCCCCCCACGTCAAGTCTGGACCTTGCAAACTTTCCACTACAAGTTTCTTATCACGGTGTAATGAAGTCTCCTTGGAGGAGAATTCTTTAAATTGTACTTTGATAGCTGCAAACTACTGGGACAAAATGTCACTTGAACTCATTCTGTATGCACCTGGAAGTCAAGTGTGGCACTTAAGGTTCTTCAGCTCTTTGAGACTATTTTGTTATATTTGCATCTCATGAAGTAAGCCGCTTTTGAAATGTACCTCAGCAGAATTACGTATTTTTGAATTGATAATGCTGATCTGTAATTCAGTGCAGGCTCTTAACAATATGTAAGATGCCATACATATTTATGAAAATCTCAGCCCCTGGCTTACATTTAGCTGATTGTGCACTTCTGCATGCAGTCTGGTTTGGTCATAATCCATCATTATGTCCTGAAATAGTGGCTAGCCCATACCCCCTCCCCTCCCCTCCCCCCTTCCCTTTCTGGATATATTGAATTATCCCTAAAATTAATTGAAACGTTAAACGTCGCAGAGTCATTGGTGACACGAGCTCATCAGCGAAACTTTCCTGAATGGGTTTAAAATGTTGTTGTAACGCTGAACATTTCGCGACTATTTCTGTGTTTTCCTTGTTTTCGAACCAGCGCGTAAGTGCTTAACAACTGCTCGTGAACTCTTATCAGTATGAGAGCATTTCCATTATTGATACTGCTCATTTTATCTGAGTCCTTTTCCTCTTTGTTTATTCATCCATGAAATGTTTCTGTTCTTGTGTTATCATCTTAACTTCCTCACACCCCTTTCCCAACACATAAACATGTTTGTTCCATTTTGTTCTCCAGATCTCCAATTTTGCAACCTTTCATCTGCCTGCTGTGGCTTCCTTACCACCCTTTCGGCATGGATTTGTACTCATCCCATGAAGATTTGATCTTTAGCAGTTATGCTATAATGCAGTGGGTTGAAAGTCTCCTTTAATCACAAGTTTGGCAAACTAACCCAAAAAAAAAGACAGAAAGAAAGAAACATGATTGACAAGTGTTAGCATCTTCATGAACAACGGTAAAAAAAAAAATAAAGTGTTCGTACATCAGAAGCTGTCAGTAACTACAGTCAAGTATTAAATTGTGTTCTTCTTTGATAAGGCGGGAAAAAAGAAACAAAAGTAGGAAGCCGACATCAGACAAAGCATTATCTGATTGCCCACATAAAAAAACACCAATTGCCTGTTTTGAGAGACTCCAGCTCCCTCAACTCGAGTTAAGATTAAAAAGGAGTATTGATTTCCCTATAATAACAACACCTCTGTTTTTCTTCAGCCTAATTTTCCGGCAGCACAATTTACGACTAAATGCAGCCCCAGCCCTAATTTCCTTGAATTCTTCAGTCATCAGCCGATGATACGACCAAACAATGACACAGCAACACTTAGCTCAAAGCTGCCGGCAATATTCCAGCTCTAACATCGTGCTTTTATAAAATGTGCAGATTTGTGAAAGAGCTAAAAACAAATCATGTTCAAAATAACTTTGTTCTGACAAAATTATGACAGCGGCGCAGTTTGTCTTAGCTTCTTTTGATCGCTTACAGTAGAACTGTGTCGGATGTGTTTACAGCGTGTTTGTCAGATGTCTTTCACGCAGCAGTTTCAAGGAGACGGGGTTGCACACACGCAAACATATCTGTATGCATGTTGAGAATGAGAGCGACAATGGAAAAAGGTAGCTCGCTAGCACAAACGTTTAATAACGATGAAGTTTCAGTCCTGGAAACTAGAAGAAAAGTGAAAACCACACCCATGTTTCCACATCCCATACAAACAAAGGCTGACAAGTGCTATGATGGCAGGAGTGGGTAACCATCCAAATGGCCCATGGCCGATCCAAACAATTGTCTGGTATAATGAATAGTTAATTCTGTCCGCGAAATTATGACAATGAACACCTACAGAGAAGCCTTGGGGAAATTCTAAATTGATGCGCTTGCTACGTTTAATTTCTAAAATGAGTAACCATAGCAACAAGGATGCCATCAAAGTCTCAGACTTCAGCACCGCAGGATGGCCACTGTAAAATGTACAGGGCGTATTTAGAATTACTCTCCTTCAAATTGTACCTAACAAATCCCACAATTTCCTCCCATCTCAACCTGTGCTTAATATTATATTATACCATCTTTAATTAGTCCTATTAATGTATAAATACGGCGTGTACGATGCAGAAGCACATCAGATTATACAAACAATGTCAAACACGAGTCTCCAAAGTAGAGTTGTTATCACTGCCTCAGTGATGACTTCGAACACTGTTGAATCCACATTTATATCCAACGATCCAGTTATGATGTGAATATCTGTATGTGGCCTCTAATTAAATGCATGTCAGACAACTCAGTTGATTTTGCCCCCTAGCACATTAGCGCTGTGATATCCGACATATCTGTTTATCGCTCCTCGGGGCCAGCACAGATGTTGAACTGTAAAACTGAACCCAGGGCAGTTGCGAAATGCAAAGTGACTAAATTAGCATGGGGTCAGCTGTTTGTCTTTGGGTAAAAGGCTGCTAAAAATGGGCAAAAACCTCAGCCTTGGTCCGTCTTCTGTTAATGAATTCCATGTTGATGAATTTGTATAAACATGAGGCAAACAAGATGATTTAGAGAGTCGACATAACAAGGTCAAGTCACTCACCAGCTGAGTGCAGACTCTTATGCAACATTATAAGGAGCAAGGTTATCCAAGATAGCAAATGGAAACTACATACTTCCACTTTTTATGCACAGTAATTCTACTTATTTGTCCCCTTTGAGAAAAATGAAAAGCCAGCATGGTGCAAAACTTTACACACACCAACAACCAGGGGATATTTAAAAAAATAATGACAGTAACCTGATTTCTTAAAGAAGAAAGTGCAAGCACACACGGTAAAGTCGGTGTGTCGGAAGCTTTGAATTGTCATTGTGAGGATTAATAAAGAATGAGCTTCTTTAATGTTTCGCCTGAGTGAGCTCATAAAAGCCGACATGTGGTGAAGGAAGAGATGGAATACAAATAAACTCGGGCCCAATAAATGTCACTACGTTCCTTTTGTGTTTGCAAGGCATGCAGGAAATGGGAGACTTGGGTGTCCACGATAGGAAGACAGGAGAAAGAGGCAGGGAAACTAATTTTGCACAAGCTTGGCAAAGGGCACTGCAAAATGCTCTCAATTTGTCATACACAATTGGCTGCATGCTTTCAGAGAGCAGAGGAAAAGAAGTTGTGTTTTCACGTAAGGTCTGTGCTTTATCTGATTCCCCCCTCATCACAGAAAATCTGATTGTAGAATTGCTAGAAAAAGCTTTTGTAAATATGCAAAACTCCTCAGCCATCCCGCAGCACATTTCTGTTTGTGCCTTTTCTTTTTGCTCAACTCTCCCTTTACCACCAACGTGTTCACATTTTCTAATTCACTTTCCTGCACACTTTGCTGATTCAATTCATTCACAAGGTAGTTCTGCACCTGTCTTGTGTCCTTGAATGAGAGTCTACCTGAAGAACATACTGTATTTACTCTTTCCAAGGACATTTTAACCGACGGTGCTTCTTTTAGTCAACAAGAGGAGCCCACGTGAAAGAGTTGTCAGACTGGCAGCGGTTTCACAAAAGGCTAATCAGTGTGGTAAATGCCACCTGCAACCTTGCTGTTTAAAATTGCATAGCAATTTTGTGGGCAGTCAGGTGGTCAGTGTTTGATGGTTAAACCCTGCACGCGCTGCACTGATTCCTTCCTCAATCCTGCAGAACTAAGAATGTAAAGTGAGAAGCACATCGGGGTCCTGACCTTTTGCAGAAACAGTCCCAGTCACCGTGTTCGTTGCTCAGCCCTTGTTTGTTGTCTTTTTCAGCACCAGCGGCGTTAATGAAGAAACACACATGATTTGTGATTTGTGAGGCTGTTCTGGTGAGTGAGGGTTTTGGAGAAGTTTTGAACCACTGTATTCGCAAGGAGAAAAAATCTATTTGTGCTTTATGTAGAAGGTATTTTCCAGTGTAAGCTTGCTCAGCTTTAGGGATGGCAGTGTTGAGTTTGGTCTGTCTCTCTGTGCACTTTTATCCAGGCGTAATGTCTCATGTCTGTGGATGGTTATGACATTTTGTGGAGACGTTTATGATCTCTAGAAGATGAAACATAAAGAAATGCATCAAAAATAAGACTGAATTTCTTAAAGTCTACAAGAAAATGATCTTATTTCTCACTTGTTTTTATTAACTCAGTAAACATTTTCCCAACCAGTCACCCTCAACACAGCATGTTTTACATTTTGTAAAGTACGATAATTAGAATACAACAGATGATAAATATCTGCAATGTTAAGTCATGTCAGTCAGGATAGAGGCGTTGCGATTGTGAAAAACCAGGATTTTGACGGCCATAATGCCAAAGTTAAAGCTTGAAAATGGTCCCCAAACCAGAGTCAAAGAGGCTGTATCTACTTCTGTATACAGTTTACAGATGAAACCTCCAAACTTTGGTGACGTTCTCTCTTTAAAATGTTTTTGTGTTTAGTAAAATAGCTTGACAAGTAGTGCACCCATCCTTAGGACCAGCAAAAGATGAATCCTAATGACTTTTGTGAACTGCTCTCATGTTCAACCCCATCATGAGATTAACACCTGTGGTTGTTATTGAAATATCTAAACAGGTATTGGATGGTTTGCCATTAAATTTGGTACAAACATTTCACGTCCATTTAGGATGAAGGTCACTTTCTTCCACTGTAAGTTTGTGTCCAAAGTCCAAATCTTTGCTTTATTTCTAAAATACCTGCAAAAATAGTGACTTTCCTGCACTTCAGCTCTACTTTGTGTTTAGTCCTAATTAGCAGATGCTAGCACATTAAATAAAATAAGATGATAAACATAGTAAACAACAAACCTGTTAGGGCTAGCATGATAGCATTGTCAATATTAGCATGTTAGTATGCTAGCTGAACTTCATCTCAGAGTTGCTACGCATGAATTTACACACAGTGGATAATCTGCATTGAGCGCAGGCTGCCTTGTTCAGCCATCACTCAGGCTGCTTTACATCTCAGCAGTGCCTTTAGACTGCACATCTATGCTCTCTCTTTCCACCACTGGGGCCACAATCCTCTCAGCTCCCACACACACACAGCTCGTACCTAAGTCAGGGAGTCAAGCCAACAGCATATTGGAGATCACTAAGAAGAAATAGCTTACAAACCTCTGTTGTTAGTGCTCTTTGATACACGCAGACATGCATGTATGCACATTTTCCTCAGTCTATCAAGCCCGCTCCCCAAAGCCAGGGACCATCAGAGAAAGAGAAGACACAAGTAGAGCCCTTGAGCTGCAAGGGCCCTGGGCCAAAAAGCAACTTAAATCAATTCCATTTGATTAGGTGCCACAGCATACACTACATCTTATAATTCCATTAACGCAGGGATGGATTTTCAATGAATGTAACTGCAGGCAAATGGTTGGGCATAATTTTGTGAAATGAAATACAGCACGGGTTCGGAATAAGGGTGTGAATTTCTTCCTTTTCTCCTTGTTCTCCTCCCTGTTTGCAGATAAGGACTTTGCCTCATCCTAATGCTGCAGTCTTGATTTTCTTCTCGCAAAGCTGCCTTTCCCCCCTCAGAGCACCTTAAAATGCTTTTAGAATGCTTAGTCTAAATTATTTCACACTTTATTATATCAGCTTTGGCTCGCTAGGCCGTGGAAAGACCACCATGCAATTGCCTGATTTAACCCTAACTGCTGATAAATAAATACTGTATATTTGCCATTAGTTACGGCACAGAGAGGTTAGGCATTTGAATAAGGTCCATTATTATCCTTTTCTGCTAATGTCAGACACATTACAGCTGTGGACACAAAGCCAGGATTTTGACATAGGTTTGGACAGACAATTAAAGTGATTACAAATGTCACCTACAGAGGGAAATGGCTGGTCCTTAGAGAGCATCAGAGCACGATTGGACTCATGGAGTGGTTTTAAAGACCTTGAGTAAAGTATCTATCAGGAAGCCAGTAAAGACAGCTAGATTTACTGCATGGCTGCTGCAATTTTATGCCTCACTAATCAACCCTTACTGTACATGTAGTCGGCTAAGTTAGTGCCACAGATATTGGGACTTACATCTCATGGCAGAGGCAATCATACATAGCTTTAGGCCTGTTGCTTCATGACCCAGTGTATCCTGTCACAGCAACTGAACAACAAATAAGAAATTGCTTGGTCTCGTGTTTCTCTCTCTCTCTCTCACTCTCTACATTTGTGTGTGTGTGTGTGTGCGTGTGTAGATAGATAGATAGATAGATAGATAGATAGATAGATAGATAGAGATAGCATATATTGTATTGTGGATCTATATATTGTAGATCCATTAACCGTGTATATGTATGTATGCGCAGGGTGCAGAAAGTTTCTATTTATTTTTTAACCAGCCAGCGCTCCCACACTGGAGCTTTTCTGGCTTTCGAGTGGAGTATGAATTGTTTGCACAATTTTTTTAGCTTCGCTCTTGTATTTTGTTTTTGAGATCACTGATCGCAGTCAACTCTGAGTAAACTGGTCCTTAAGCTGCTGCAGAGTTTGTGTCGGACACGGTGCTGCATCTTTAATGCAGTGCTTGCTGGGGGACTCATCAAATATTTGTGTCTTTCCCAGTCAACCAACACAGTGCTTACACTAGCTGAATGACTCAGTGGCCCCGTGTCCCCTCTTGGAAAGTCGTCCTGTGTTGATTGGATGCTGCAGACATCTGCAGTGACAGAAAGTCACTGATGAAGGTCAACAATCAATCAGGCCTTGAGGATGGAGAAAAGCCTGTGCCACTGAAAGAACATTAAAAATGATGAACGTATGTACCAGATGAACATAAATCCGGAAATAAACGCTGACCAAATGGTTTTTTTTGTATCATCAATACTGCCAACCTCTATCTCATATAGATGTGATAAGCTCAGGAATAACACACAAGATCTTGGGCTGAGACACCGTTATATTTGACTAACTTCACAAAGTAAGTAAACACTCCTGCCTGTGGCTCAGAATAAATTACTGAAGTGCTCTTGCTGCAATTCCTTTTGAACGTGATTTGTCAAGGCACATTTGTCACATATTTCCAGCTGAGATTCGTTTCATAAATAAATCATTTTTGTCCTGAAAGCCACTCACTGACCTGTAGCCACACGTTCTCGCAAGGGGCGACAGGATAGAACTGTAAATCCACTTATATGAATATCCATATTCTAGTCATTACAAGATTACAGTAACAGATGAGCAAAAGTGTATTGTAGTCGGTCCGTGGTTCAATATGTAACTGCAAGCCAACGCTGTTTTGCCAGAGAGAGAACAGAGCAACAACTGTGCCAGTTTATGTTGAGCAATGGGAAATCAAGGGGAGATTTATGAGCATAATAATGAATCCTATGCCTGCTTTAATTACAACAATCCTGGACTCTTTGAAGTATGCTGTTGCAGCTGGAAATCATTTGCCTTGTGTCTTAGTCCTTTACACTGAACAGATAAACATGGATCAAGTATTAAATTTGCATGTTGGTGAGGGTTTTTAAATTGTTTTTTTCTCATATTTGTCAGTATTACTGTTAACAAACTGCAGCAAAATCGGCTTAATTAACAGCTCCGCTTACACAAGCATTACAGAGAAAATTTAGGATTCACTTTCCTATTCTATTAGTGAAATCGAAACTGAAGTGGGAGCTCAACTAGATTTGTGAGATACATTACACCATCAGCAGCTCGTGAGTCATCGGCGCTTATGACGCTCATATATTTCATAGATCATTTTTGAATGTCAACCAAGCATCGTTAGAGGGGCAAAGAAGAGCCCTGCGCAGATGCTTTTCACCCACGTTGTCTCTGATGCACCTGTCCCCGCCGTATGTCAAGTGCTTCGACCGTTCCAAACCGAGCTAAACAAGGCAAACAGATCAAAATCAGTGCCAAAGCAGGTGTGTGACAGTTCCACCTGTGTTTCACCAGGCACTCGCTTCTCTTTCTCATGCCCAGATAAAGAGTCTGATCTCTAGCAGAATAAAAAGGATCTGTCAGCTCCTGGCAGGCTGGTGCTATCCAAAGAATCAGACTCCCACAACACCCACCTGCTCCCCCCAGATGATGCTGACAGGGTGGTGGGTTGGGGCGTATCAGCCATCTTAGACTTCTAGTTACCAGGCAGCCTGGTGGTGACAGCTGTTTTTGATTCTAGATTTACCTTCACCTTATTTTCACTTTTACCTTTCCAAGTGCATTCATTCAATATGTAGCAAAGCAAAACTCCCAAAAAAGGAGACGTATATTTTCACATGTGGATGCTGGTGTATTTCTTGTTTTAATTGTTAAAATTGGTATTAGGTAGTCCTTGGAGCATGAACTCATTTTTATTTTATTCTCTTCTCTTTTGCATTATTCACTGTAGTTGTGTATCCATTATCACATTGTGTATGACCCTTTACGTGCCGAGGAACCTTGGCCATCCTTGTTGAAATAACATGAATTTTGTCTCAGTGATTTTTAAGTGTGAACTGCAAGGGCGTACATGAAAGATGAATATTGATCACACCAAGCCAGGGTCCAGCTTCTCAGGCAGTAACTCGTATGCATGAAAGACTATTAGTCGCGCTCTGCCAGGTTATAAACAGTGCACAAGAGAAATGTTCCGCAAAAGTTCGCAGTGAAGAAAAAGCGGCGTGACCTTGCATGACCTTGGCCGTGATTGCAAGCAATTTTTTCACAAGGCCTGGTTTAAAAAACACCGAGGTCTCCATGGAGGACATCACATCAAACACTTTAATTCATATGATGAATCTAGGAAATACGGTCTATGAGATATATGCTTTTCAAAACCACTGCAGGATATGTGTCTGATGTTTAATTCGTTTATATATTACATATACGTGAAAAAAGATGTATGCACCATCTGCAACACACTATATTAATAAAAATGATACAGAGCTTTTTACAAAGACGAAAAACTTTTATGCTAGGTTAAGCATAAATAAATAAAATGTAAAAAAAATATATAAAAACATATGATTTATTTTTCCTGTCTGTCCGAATTAAAGACAGCCTTACACACAGATACATATCATGCAAAAGCGTACGGTAAAGTAAAAATAATAAGAATCAAAAACTCGCAGGAATCAGTTCTGAAAATGCACGAGGGAACACCTGCATCGTGCTCATGTGGTGCAGCATTTGGTAGAATTAAACGCATTAATTATGCCGCTCTCTACCTTATGTGCACATCACATCTGCACATACATTATACATAGGCTCCCTTATCACTTCCTGACACATGGGAACATTTATGCTGACGAACATATGACTCGCGCTACAAAACCTAGGCACATACAGTGACATCCTCAGAGCACGCTGCTCTTTTAATACCTACACTGTAGGTGGGGTAAAGGGACATACAATAATAGTCTGACCTTCAACTTCATTGCATGTAAAGCTTACATTTAAGCATGCTACACGAGCCAAAATGCTGAAATTTAAGTTTAAGTTTAAGTTTCACCGCTATGATTGTGCTAGTGAATCACATTTAGATTATTTTATATAAAGCTGAGATGATCAACAAGTCTAATAAGATGAAAGCAACCATGGCATCGCGTCAGATGTATTATTTTTCTGGCAAGGCATGGGAGACTGCAGAAAATAAGTCTCTCGATTGAAGTCAACAAAGTGACATTAAATCCCCCCCCCCCCCCCCGTGTCTGACCTGTTGCCTTTATGTCCCTCATTATTGCATGAGTTGTCCATCAAAGGAACTGTGTGAATGCCATTAAGGCTTTAGACCCAGTTGTGGCCAAGACAGGGTTTATTGTTGGTGGTGCCTAAGATCACACACCAGACTGACACACTGTTATTAATACGCTTCTTTTGCATGCAAATACTTTCTATGCAAATTGACTCTGAACTGTAGGCGTTGAAACAATTCGTAGGTTAGCACATTTGCATGTAATTGTTTTCTTGTAATATCTTTTTTTTTTTTTTTTTTTAACGGCGAAACAACTTTAGTTCCTGCACCTCCGCGTGCACATATAGAGCTGATGTTCTCTCATGATAAACTTATTGTCTGTTCACCGAGAGCTCAGGCAGCATCCCGGCCGGCATCCCAACGGTCCACCTTGGTTTTCCCAACTGTTTTTTTGTTCTATGTTTGTTTTGTATTTATTTGTTTGTTTGTTTTTTTCCCCCTGTGAAGATTTTGTTGGTGTGGATCAAGGTCAGAGCCCAGAATACTGCAGGAGGGAAACATGTTAAGTGAGCCCAGAAGAGTGTGTTTGATGAATGCTTGGCAGGTTTAGAGTGTAGCACCTTAAGACCTCTCTCTCTCTCTCTCTCTTACACACACACACACACACACACACACACACTGCTATTGACTGGCATGAACTGCTCTTTTCATGAGGTGATAGAGGGCTCCACTGCCCGGCACATGGCATCAATCAAGAATGCTCATGTGAATTTAGTGATACAGCAGGGGATGACTTATTTTCTCTTCAGAACTTTGCTCTGGGATAAACGTGTCGTTAGATCTTTCCGGGCTTGTTTAATGACGTTAAAGTAAATGGGTAGACCGTCGCAGCGGCTGAGCAACACTGGCCTCCACAGGCAGCCAGAGGAACAGGAGTTAACACGACGAGGAACCCCATTATTAAAAATAACAAATCTCCCCCTGTCTCTCTCTCTTTTACTCTCCCTGTATGTGTGTTTAGGGTTGTATTTGTGTGCGTGTCATTTTTTTTTTTTCTATTTGTTTGTGAACATGTCAGTGCACGGCGGCACTGGCACACGTCTGTTCTCTTTGTGGCTGTGTTTGTTAATGTCACTCAAGACAGCCAAATTGAAGGTGCCATTGTTAGTGCCGGAGGGCAACCGTAGTGTATTCGACAGCTTGACAGCTCTCATTAGCGTATTAGACACAAACAGTGGCACAGATGCTCCCGGTCAGTCCTTGGTCAGCCTGGAGCTTCGCTTAACGGCCTGCTGACAGGTGGCTTTGTGGCACTCTGTCTCATGGTTGACAGGGTGGCAAAGCAGGAGCTCATCTTCAATAGACTGCTGGGATTGTCAAGGACAGGAGATATTTCACAGACATGAACGCTGGTAGGGTATAATGAAATGAATCGTGAAGGCTTTACAAAAATGTAAACTGCAGATATGCAGTGTACAGTCAAAACAATAATAAATGAGCGTTCCAGTGGATGTTTCTATGATTATTTACATGCAGTATCGAGCATGGTTGGAAAAAAGGAAGTCCAAATATTTGCACCACATGTGCCAGAGCAGATGACAGCTTGTGCTAACAATAGAATCCCTTTTGTTTTCATGTTTATCATGAGGCGGTGTCAATGAACAATGACGAGAGTACACATTCAGATTTGTGTGCTCTGCGAAACACACACAATTATTCCCACGGGCCTCAACAGCCCACTGACAAAACACACACACTAACAGTCCAAGTGTCCCGGTCCAGCGTTTGACTTCGGAGTCGAATTTTGCTTTTTACCGTCGCTGTTGTCATTTGTTACGG
The DNA here is from genome assembly GCA_008933995.1 of Datnioides undecimradiatus. NCBI lineage: Eukaryota > Metazoa > Chordata > Actinopteri > Lobotiformes > Datnioididae > Datnioides > Datnioides undecimradiatus. The sequence continues at coordinate 1,913,936 of WARS01000015.1, read as the reverse complement.
CACAAAGCTCAAAAGTTCGGCTCTCACTTTCAATCCTCAGCGGCCTCTAAAAAAAAAAAAAAAATCAGTGCCAGAGGCAGAAGAGTTCTCTTAAAGTGAGTGAAAGTTAAATGATTTTTCAAACACACCTTTTGAAGTTTTCGCAGTGCCTCAAAGGTAAAACAGAATGGGACTTACAAGTTATACAGCCAACGACAAGCCTGTGCAGGCAAATAGTTTGGGAAAAAAAAGTGGAGGTGGACCAAATGAAAAAAAGAGTGAATGTAGGCAAACAGTAAGAGAGACTGACCTTGTGTAGAACTTATACTTTTACCGTGTAACAGATTCATGTTTTGCAATACTGCCAGTGCACGGATTTATTTCAAAAAGCCCACAGTCATCTCTGCAGAAATCAGCAGAACAGAATGTAATCGAGACTGCTTCTGATCGTGACCTAAAAAAAAAGATCGCTCTCGTTTGAGGAGCAAGAGTTTGCAACTGGTTGGCCATTATTTTGGGGGGGTAAATCTGAAAAAAAAAAAAAGTATTCAAGCTTTGTTTAACATGTTTAAAACCAAACACAACAGTGGGTTTTGGAGAATTTAATGTCTTTGTTTTATTAAAAAAACGACATTACTGAGAATCGTTAGATGGACCATTTAGAAAATTAATGACCAATATAAACTACTGATGTGGGGGAATGATGTATGTCAACACTCATTTGTTAAATAGGCCCTTTTGGGATGGGGAGTGTGGAGAGTGTTATTGCACTGTATACTGAAAAATTTACTTCACTGATTACATTTCGAAAAAGAAAACTGTTTGACCCAACTTTAAATTAGCATCTGCCATTATTCATAAATGTATAATTACAGTATAGTGCGGTGCTACTTAACACTTGCATTTTGTCATATCAAAACTGAACCAGTTTCAATTGAGCAAGTATAAGTAAATTGCTGATATGTGAACAAAGGGAAGTGCAAAGATGGAAGGACAGTGTTTCACACCTCACATGACCCTCACGAATGGACCCCATAAAGAACTTTGCCATGCACGCTGAGGGCAGGAGAAGAAAAATGGAATGACTTAAATTTGTCATGTTTACCTCTGGTCTCCAGAATGATGCTTTATCTAATTCTCTTTCCAGCTCGGCAGGTTTAATGTGGAATCCAATCATCAGCGTCCATTTTATTTCAGAGGAACGGCAATGCTGAAGAGAGTGGGGGATGGGGTGAAAGCCCATTTGAAACACAGGGGTGTATTAAAATAATAGTGTGCTGTTGTTGGAACAGGGATCTTGCACGAGCACAAACAGGTAGGGTAAGGTAAGGATGCTCGTTATTTAAGAGGCCTTACCCTGAATGTACAAGGGCATAGGTTAGTCATCCCAAGAGGACTGGGTCAGCTGCAAGGCCATGCAATTTCCCCGTTAATCTACTTTAAAGATTAATGTCAAATCATGTGCATGCTATGAACTCCCACAGTGACTTAGCTGGAGGCAGCACGCGTCTCTGTGTACATGTTTGTGCACTGCACAACCAGCGTGCATGTGTGTGTGTGTGTGCGCTTGTGCATTTGCTCTATATGTGTAGGAGCCTCACTTACACTCTGGCTGAAATCCCAGGATATATTCTGACCCTAAAACAGACAGATAAGAAATGAGAGGAAGCTGCACACTTATGTGATCGGTCCTTCCCTTCAGCCCTTGGAATACAGCCATCCAGACCGACCTGAGAAAGAGTAACACCTGATGAAGCGCTCCCTTTTGTCAGTGCTGATGGAAACAGAAACAAATAATGTTTCGGCCCAAATAAGATTTTCACTTTTCTCGCTCACATCCCACAAAACACCGTAATTGTGCAAATCAGCTCATGTCAGCGGCAATGATGCAAGACGCTTTAAACTCGAGAGTACTGCTGCCAAAATGAACTGTCCTCATTGATTAACATTATCCATTACCCCTCCACTCCTTTGTGGAACATTATTGCAAATCTAGACAGGGAGAGAGATGCTGTTTACCTTGGCAGTCTAGCCTGCTATCCGTCATATACTGTAGCAGGTTGGTTGATAACTGCAAATAGCATTTACCCACAAAAAAAAAACCTGATGTCATTTTACATTCAGATATTTATTGCATATAGCCACATTTTTTACAATGACTGTGAATCAAACTAGTGATAGTGTTGCTGTGTACTGTAATTATGCACACAGCCTGCTATATTATTATGCACAGTCATGTACAGGGTTGATCAAAGGTTTGTTTACAGATATGACTAAGCCTGGGTTTCACTGAATGCTAATTGGCAGACTTAAATGAGATTGCGGGTTATTATTTAAGATGACAGCTTTGTGTATTTGTGCACACAGTATGTTTGCATCTCACATAGTTATTGACAGAGCACTCCGGGTAAAAACAGCTTTGCTCATAAGCCAAGGAAAGTCAATAGCAAGAAATTAAGAAAGTCAACAAAAACAACAAACACTGGACAGCCAGGATGGATGAATCTGAGCACATGAAGCAGGATTGATTTCAGAAATGTGCTACCAGCCTTATATGACAAGTAATAACATCAATATTTATAGTAGGGTCCAATGACATTGTTTGCGGTGGGCACCAGGCGCCGGGATCATTCCCAATCCTTCATTCCTTTTTAACAGATTGCGCTGGCAATGAGAGCGCAGACACATGGCAGCAGGCCAGGTGATGACTCTGTGCTGATGGATGTGGCAGCCATGACGAAGGGTAACCAGCTTGCCACGGCTATTCGGATCATAGCAGACAATGTCAGAGCTTCCCCCGACTTTTACTAGCTGACAACACTGAACATTCACTTTGTTCTGTGACATGATCTACCTCTAGCACTGCACCTGGCAGTAACAATACAGGTATCACACACAATATACAGTAGATAATATGATATGACATTATGTCATAATTTAGCAGGAAACTCTAGGGCAGCTATATATAATACGAATGTTTATATTGAATGATGTATAGAACTTTACCCAAAAATCAGAGGATGTTCAGAAAAGTAACCCACTTCAATTTCTTCTGAAAATAGCACAAAAGTAATCCCAAGGTGGACATCAAGGAAGAGAGCCAACTCAAAGGATTTAATTCAATGAGCAACTTTTGTAAAGCGGCTCCATGATGAATCATGTATTTTCCAGCTCATTCATAACAGTGAGAATTCCACTCTTCATTCAGCGATAAATCTCTGTCTGCATTCAGAAAATGTTTTCAGGCCATCAGACATAGAAAATATTAAAAAATGATGCATACATGAATCTCATATAAACAGTATGTGGCTCATTATTAGCGAATTAGTGGAGGGAAACTTTTTTTTTCATAATATCCCTGTTAGTCCCAGTTGCTTTCAAACTTCAGAACAAATTTCTTGGAATTTGATTGCGTTGTAAATAATATGTTACAGTGAAAATGCAACATGTCAGAAAAACCATTACATGTGAATTGGGGTTGAATGAGGTTATTATCCATAATCACTGTATTACCCATAGTAGATGGCTTTCAGCAGGCCCCCACTTTGAAGGGCAGCAGGAGTAATTTAAATACTTTACCTTTCCAATTGACTGAGACTATTACGTAGATCTCTCCAAAGCCACCAGGTTCCCTTGACAAAAAGCAAGTTTATCTGTAGTTCATACAGCCCACTTCATAAAACACAAACAAGACTTTTAAGACAACTGCCCCACTTGAACATAGATAATATGCTTGGTGGCCTTTGAGGGTGCTTAAAAAGTTAAGTCATTACTGTGATCAAAATGTTAATTAAAAAAAAGAAGAAAAAAGTTTTGTTATATGTAAATAATACATAAAATAATAATAAATACAAACAGTTTGATGGTTTGTAATATGTCATGCTATTCTTTGACTGAGACCAGTAACTTCCTGGCTTCTTTCTTCCAAACTGCACAATGATTACACGTTACAGGTACACGTACAGATTAAACACAGCACATATAACACGTTAAATTGGCATTAGAGCTGCTGGTCAGGGTCATTACACTTGGGGCTCTTTAAAAGGTGCATGATGTATGAGAAAGAAGTCAAGTGAGAAGAAAGAAGTTGGGTGAAGACTATCAAATACATAAATGTGCACAACCACACGCACTCACACAGATCGCCTAATGTATAATTTGCAACATACTTCTAGCCTGAGGCACTTTTGGAAAACTTTAATAGAACACCAATTCATAAACTGGGTAACCATCTACACAAGTTCTAAAATAAATAAACACTTACCTGTATCATAAATTAATAAACCAGACATCCAGTGACATGGTGCAAAGCCCAGTTTGCATACATGAGCATTAATCAATGAAATTAGTAGCTGCAGGAGGGTCACACCATCAATCATTATGTCTGCTCTATAGTTATTATCATGGCAGTGATATATTTGTATATTTTAGATGAAGGCTGCAAGCGCTGATTGTTTACCAAACAATAATTTTTAATATTGCCTACAACGACTCATCTCCCCGCACTACACACACACACACAAAACATATCAGTGTCTTCAAATGGAATAAGGAAATAGTCACTCACTTGACTTGACCTACTTGTAAACAGTCCGTTTCTGTATATAGTGTATAACTTGACACATTTAATTTTGGATCTTTGGCGGAACAAAAATAATCTCTGCCCTTCCAGGAAGGTAAAGTGAAGAAAGACATACACGTACTACACGCACCTTAGTCATATAAACCACATTTCCCATAGGCTATAGCCCCATTTCCACTTCCCATAATCCATTGCGCCGTTCCACCGCTCACAGAAACAAGAAGGTCGCACGTAGCAGCGTTGTATCGAGAGGCAAGAAACCGGGCAATAATCATGCTGGGACAAGCTGTAAGGCGATTCACAACGTCTGCTGTTCGTTCTTCACACTATGCTGAAGGACCAGGAAAGGTAAAACCACCTCCTTATAGTAGCATTATCATTTTAAATGGGATATTGTCGGACTCCGGCCTTGTCTGTGTGCATTGGCTAACGCCAGCTAGCGTCCCTTGGAGGTCATGTCTGTCGTTTGACAAGAGCGTGACTGTAATGCTAGCAAAACAAGCCACAGACACCGGTATTTACGTTGTATTTCATCTTTCAACTATTTAAGAAAATGTGGGGATAGACGTGTAATAGCAAGTGTTATTTTGTAGATGTACATTCAGGGACTGCGCCCTGTGGGTTAGCATTAGCTTTGTGGCTAAAAGTTGTTTCGCTAATTATTAGCTAACTCCAACGTCTCTGCTAATTTCATCGACGCTACCTCACTAACAACTCACTTTAAAATAAAATAAGGCAATATAAGACAGCTGAAGTTATCTGACGTGTATATATGTTGTCAAATACATTCATGAAAACAGTTGAATGTTGACGTCTCAACGAAGTTGTTAGGACTTCCGGCTAATTGCTGTAGTGTAAGGTCGCAGCTGTATCCCCAAGCGACCCTGCAGAAAGGTGAACCTAACGTTTTGGGATTACTAAGAATAGCCTAACTGTGTCAATTTGAACGTGCTTCACATTTTATTCTCGTTTTTTTTTTTGTTTCTGCACACTGCAAGCTCCTTCCACTGAAATGTAATGTAGAGAATTTGTTATTGAAGCTGCAGCAGCCTTTGATGGGAAAAACATCTTCTCGTTATTACCGCCAAAATAATCAAGACAAAGACCATTTTATTTATTTGTTTATTGATTGATTGTATTTTTTGTAAGTATAATGAAGTGGTGTGGTGGTGGTGATGATGATGTATAATGTATCAAAATTCTATATTTGCCTTCTTGATCTTGTATTTAAGACATTTTTTAAAATCTACTAAACAATTCAGTTATTTTTTCCTTGTGTAAGTTGTACAGTTATTGAATTGTACACCCAGAGACTTGCAGTGTCACTCGCAGTGGTCTGCACAAAACAGCTGTCTCATCTTCAAATGACATGTTTGATAAGACATTTAAAAAGCAGGGGAATGGATATATTAAGAGTACTTGGATCGTGGCGACACATTGTGTCCCCTTAATTTGAGTTTCACGGGCCGTCCCTGAACTTTAAATGGCATTTCTTCTGTGAGCCTCCCCATTCATTTCGAACTCATGCAGCCTTGTAATATTTGAATGTGTGATGTAGCTCGTTGCGCAGACATTCTGCACAGATAATTTAGTAGATTGTTAAATAACCTGTTCATTTCCAAGCACTAAAATAATTTTCTATCAAGAGAAGTTCAAGTGATTTGAAAACACAGTGTGCAATTAAAAATAGTAGTTTAATAATTAAAAGAACTGCATTTGATTTGAGTTTCACTGTCATAAAATTTGTCTTTTTCCAGAACCTGCCGTTCTCCGTGGACAACAAGTGGCGTCTGCTCGGCATGATGGTGGTGTTCTTTGGCAGTGGCTTTGCATTCCCCTTCATTGTCGTCAGACACCAGATCCTGAAGAAGTAAAATGGCCCCGTGCTGTTACTCAGCCTTCAAGGTAATTATGACTGCCATATTTATCTACCATATCTGCTTTCATTAAAATGTCAGGATGATGTGGCATTTACTTCAGCCTTGGTTTGAATAGTGACCCCAGACAATGACAGTCCTTCACCGTGCCTCTTTAGCTTTTTGCTCAGAGGCGTATCTTGAATAAATTACCTGTATGTCTGAGAGTGACTAACAAATGTCATGTGGGTTTATATTGACACTCTGTTGGTTAGATAAGGTTGCACTTTAGCAAGTTAATGTGACAGTTTATTGCAGACATTGATGGGTATCAGGTGGGAGCAGGTCAGCGTTGTTGTCGCATTTATCTTCACGGGTGTTTACTCAGAAATTGCTTTTCTGTCATCAGATGTGTGCAAGTCATCTCATCACTTTTTGCCCTATTTCCTTGTTTTCCCTGCAGGTCGACAGCTGGAACATATTTATCCATCAGAGTTCTATCCACGCAGAAGAATGGGAATCTCTTAATTTTCTTTGTAAATAAAGTTTCCTCAAATATAACCATGTCTGCACTTCTTTTTTGTAACTAAACACTAACACATGCACATCAGAGTAAAGGTATTACAGGGCATTACATACGTTGACATTTCCAACGAGGATTTATTTACAAAATACTGACATTTATGGTTTTTTTTGTTCTTTAATATAAGCTAATAAATACAGAATCTAGATTTATTAATAACTAATCATTCAGCTATCGACTGAATATAGCATGAGTGGTTCCTCAGATTTGTCAGTGTCGTTGCTAACAGCTGCCTTATTCATCTACTTATTAGATCCCTGAAGATCCATAAAATATGTAGCCAGTTGGCGTAAAGTCAACATATTGTAAAAGTTAACAGTGAACCCATAACTTTGTAAATTTAAGCCCTTTGTTGCCAGCAATCTGATGCGAATGAATAAAGTGGAAATTGAAAATCGGTGCGAGAGAACCTGCACTAAAGAATCCAGTCTTCTTCTGATAGGTATTGTTCCCTCACCCTATAGCTCAGCTCTTCAGCTGAACTCTTCTGAATAACCTATTTGAATTCAATTAACCCTATGCTTCTGGCTATAATTATCCAAGGACAATGTATTAAAGGGGAGGTGTGGCTGCTCAGTTGGGGAGGAAGGGAATGTTAAAGTTAAGAGGTTTTCTGTGCACTTCTATTCAGCTCTACCTTATGCCTGGAGTCATTTTTAGAAATCGGCAAAGGTTAGGTTTTCATTTGCTTGTGCTGCATACCAAAGAGGTGCCGGGGTTGGCCTAAAGACATTAGCAGAGACATATGAGGACAAGCTGTAAGCATGAGAAACAACCCGCTGTATTCCCTTTGTAAACCCCACCTCCCTTTATTTCCACATACACACCGACACACAACTCGCAGCGACTTGTAAAGCTGTCATGTGGTTTTGTGTTCTCCTGCATTTATAATGATGTTATACCGTCTGAGCCTCTGGGCTTCCTGGATGGAAGAGCATTCAGGTCGCGCAGCTCTTGCTTGGTGGTGATAAAGTTATCAGACATTTAATGGGGTCAACAAGTGGGAGTCGATATTTCATAGGTGTGTTGAATTGTCGGCGCTTAGAATAGGTTGACCTTTGCTAGTAGCTCAAGGGTAGGGAGAGAGGCTTTTCTGGTCAAAAACACTAGTCAACACATAAACACGACATCCTGCATGATCCCAGCATACTAAATGACACAAACACAGGACATTTTTGAATCTTTCAAAGCACATATCTTATATGCTAGCACACTGGTGGGAAAAATATGCTATAGCACCTTATTGTATGCCCTGATTATAGATAAAACATGAAAAAGTGGTCTGGTGTTCACAAAGTGGCCTTTTGCAGTGATACAAATGGGGAAAAAAAGACATAGGAACTGCTTCACGACTTTCTGCTCACTGGTGCCCCATCACATTTTCACCTTTTTTTATTTCATTCTCCTCCACTTCACAGACAACCTCAGTTCACCGCTGCACGCACATGCATCATAGCCAATTATAATGCCCTGATCAGCAACAAGCAGCAGGCCTTTTTTTCTCCTTTTTGTTAGTAATGTACCCTGAGGTCAGAAGCAAACTCAGACTGTTTTAGGGGCATGGGTGTAAAAAAAATAAAAAGGGCACCTGGTGTACTCAGCAAAGCCCCGGCACTTTATCATATTTTATCCACTTTAAGGGTGCACAGAGGGCACTTTATCACATTTTGGCTACTGGAAGGGCACCCTGGAGGGCACTTTATCATGTTTTTCTCTACCAGAGGTGAATCCAAGAGGACACGTTTTCACCACTGGGGGCACCAGGGCTTGAGGTTGTAATGCAAGTCAAGACAAGAAACCAGGTGGAGTGTCGTTACAATAATATGTAAGGCGTGGAATGGGAAAACGTCAAAACTGTGTAATGCATGTCACGGTCAGCCTTCTCAGTGATATCTCAATGGCTTTTTCTGTTTACTCAGGATAATGAATGCTCTGCTTTTGACAATAATCCCCTCTCAGAATGGCCCTCATCAGTATATAATAACCATTACGATGAAGTATATAAGCCAGCTTTTATTTGATGTCCTTCAGCTCTGATATGAGCCGCACTTCATGGTTAGTCTTTTTGAGTGCATCTCAAAGACCACTCTGTTCTGTTTGCAGAGAAACAGATATTTCTTAAGTGCTATTACAGACAAATACGCCTCAGTGAAGTGATACTCCATCCACAGTTTATCCTTTGTGTAAAGATGTCCATGCAAAGTTATTGCCATTATTTCTCACGCTCAATTAAAAGACTGCAGCAAGGTGTGTTCTTTGTATCCTTGAACGGCACGGTCCACTGGGACGGTTTGGTTCCATGTCGCTGCAGCCGTAAACATTTGAAAGCTCCACTTTTGCACTGTGAACTCCGACAGTATGGCTCTGACTAAACAGAACTGCCGGCAGCTACTTTAAATTTCACAAATGGTTCACTTGGGTGCAACAGACCACTTCAGCACTCAGAGTGCTAATTTAGGAATGTCCCCAACATTTGGACCCTTTTGCAAAAGAAAAAAAATATATATTATAAAGACAGATGCATTTGCTCCCCCCTGAGTGTACAAATTTAGACTGGCATTGACACTTTAAGAGATCAGGTCTTGGAGGAGTGTCACATTATCCGGGCACGAGAGAGCAAAAAACAAGCACTAAGCAGCGGGTGCTTTTTTTTCGTCATAAATGTTTGATCTATTCTCTGCCATTATGCTGCTAACAGGGGCTTTTAAGAAGCCTAGTTGATGCCAGACTCCAGCAGTGAGGACCAATTAGACACAATGGTGTTATCTGGACAAGGACCAAGCTGCAGTGCAGTACTGGCGACTTATGAAAAGTACATAAGGGTGTGCTGGCACAGGGCTTGTTGCAGGAGGGGTCCTACGGTGCCCACAATAGTCAATATCACACATTTTAGATGGGCTTGCCATATCTCCACTGCGTGGCACTTTGAGTGGCTGCAGAAAGGAAGCAGGGGGGAGACAGAAAAAGAATACATTACAGGAGGATTACGTACTCAGCATGCCAAGTCTCTTGCAGGAGTTTGTCATGCTGCATTTACTATGTAAGTGTGTGCGTGCGTGTCTGTGGTTTTTCAGTGGTTTGCCAGAGTTTATGCCTTCATTATAGCCAATATCTGGTAAATTCATTATTGTAATTGTTGTTCCAAATGCTTTACATTCCCTGGTGCACAGGCACTAATTAAAACAAAGTGTAGTCATTAAAGATCAATTCCATACCAGTTAATCACCATTCAGTGATTGTTTAACTTCATGCATGCTAATGAAATTAATAGGTTACCTAAAATTACTGCATTGCACACAACTACAAAGATGAACGTCTCTATTGTGTAAATAGTAATGGCTCAGTTACGGCGTCAAAGATTTTTAATTTTGCTTTTATCCGACAAACATATATAGTTTTATATGTTCTTGCAGATATGTAAATCACCTTATTTGCAGTATTTGTGGCCATTCATTGCAGCCTCTGTGGGCTGCTCAATAAGAGACTTTTCTGCATCTCACGTGTGGAATCTAATTATAGACTCATTTGCACTTCAGAGGAGAAGATAGTGGGCTTAGCCTGGTGTAAAGGATGCGCCGCCATCTAATAAAAAGGCTTGACGTTTTATTGAATCCCCTCAGTAAGAAGCACATTTCACATCCAGCCGCAGCATTATAGTCAAACAATTACGTTTGTAACTGTTAGTTGGTGTGAGCGGACTCATTAGTGATTGACAGTTATATAAACATTTACTTAGGCTGAATGAGAGTGGGTGCCTGACAAACACTCTACAGACTAAATTACCCCTCTGGGCGAGTTGGATGAGCTCTAATCAGCACTTTGTTGTAAACATCTTGCACAGCAGTGTTTCATTGTACCAACCAATCAATATATTACATTCAAAACCAGGGAAGCTCTAGATGTGGCCCACCCATCATATCAGCATGATGACAATAAGAGGTGAAAGCAGCTGTCTCCAGTTGCCGCACAACACCCTGACACTGCACTGTCAGTCAATAAAGTTTCAAGGACACGCTGAACTCCCAAGTTTTCTGCTAAGCCCATCCTCTTTCCCTACCTTCTCTGTTTACCACAGTCTACCTCAAAGATGCTGACTTGTGGAGAAGTGTGGAACTGTCAGTGCAGGAAGATGAAGTGTACGTGCACCTCCCACTTCGTCAGGGCTCTACTGCCTCAGCCAGGAACTCTACACAATTAGTCCAGAACCTCCAGGGGGATGGCTGCTCATAGGAGATGAATGCTTGCAGGGTACCCGAGTCGACTCATATGTGTGTATGTGCGCATTTTTGTATGTCACGGAGGAAAGGAGTGCAAGAGAGGCTTCTAACATTTGATGCCATTTAACAAACCATCTCTGATAAAAGGGGAACAGTCTTAAAATAGTCAGCCCTAGCAAAACTGATGCTAATATAATAAGCTGATAAAAAACGTGTCTGAAGCACACATGGCGGTACAATATAGATGCCCTCTTTGTACAGGACATAATGCACTTTGCGGCCTTTATCGTTCATTAATTTTGCAACACCTTTGCTTAGAGAAAAATGCATATACTCCACCACCTGCCCACTTTTTTTTCCCCAACTGTGGCAGATCACAAAGATGATATAAAGCCAAAGGAGAAAAATATGTCAAATGTCACTTCAGGTTTTTTTGCACATTCAGTTTAATGCAAAATAACGGATGCAGAGACCTGGCAGGGACCCCAGTCGTGATCTGAAACCGGCATAATCTCTACATCCACTCCAGCCCACTTCAGTCCCCTGGAACAGTCTTCAGTTCAATAATGTAACACTACACACTGCCAGAGTTAATAGTAGCAAGTTTCAGGGTGAGAAAGTTTTCATTTTAAATAATCATGCCCTCTTCAGTCCACACTTCTCCCACATCAAGCCTTATGTTAATGCGTCTAAAGGGTCGGATGTGGATGGATGTACGTTTTCCTCTCTTACTTCATACAATATACAGTGCATTTTTGAATTTTGCTCCGTGCCCTCTCAATGAAAAGCAGATTTTTATCTTCCATTTTACTAGCCGTCTGTTATAAAATACTTCTTGGCATATAAAAAGGCTCAGCTAAATCATGAGGTTTGAGCTCTTTTGTCTGGGGCCAGTGTACACTGATCTGTCTCGCTTTCAGGTTTGCGACTGAACGCTGAGCGATTTGAATTTGATTTGGATAAAATTCCCTCAGTGTTATAATTCTATGAAAGTTACAGCCTGTCTGATTCAATTCATGCAATTCAAGTCCCAAACATATATTTAACATATATTTATTGTCTGCCACTGCATCTTCACGAAAACACGTTTTTTTTTTAATATTTTGTGAATTTTTAAAACCTTTCTATACCTACTTGTTTTTGAGTGCAAAGCAGTGCCCAACATCCACACATAGTATATGCCATATATGAACATGAGCAAGCTTATTCACTGTAAAATCTCTCTCACTTTAAACAGGATTTGGTTGGTCGGGTTCCATGTGATCTACATAAGAAAAAAAAAAAAAAAACAGTGGAAGATATCTTTTTCCTCTAATGAAGCATCTCTAGAGATGTTTTCTGCTGCGATGGTACAGAGCAAAGCTGGTGTGGGAATAAGGTCTGACAGTGTGAGACTACTAGAGATGGAAAGTGAGAGGGATGGCAAAAAAAAAAAAAAGAAGGTGCAGCAGATCATTTGTTGTTGTTTTCTCTGCCGTGGCTTTCTTTCCTCCCACAGATAGAGAGAAAATATTTGAACCTCTTCTGGGCCACAAACGGTGTCTCTGTTGCTCTCCAGTGGTCTGCCTCCCTTGTTACTCTCATTTGGGAGATTCAACCCACGGCATTTCACACGCTGAGAGGCACCCGCTACAAACCTGCATATTCACACGCGCGTTTGCACACGCGTAAGCCCCCGAACAGATGCACAAACACTGTTCAAGTACATCCCCAGGAACACTTCTAATATATGTATACAGAACTCACACAAACACACATGCATCCACGAGTAGTTTGACTGCCAAAACAATGTTTCTGAGAGTGCATCTATATTAGCTTTAGCTGCACAAATTAAGATAAGTCTCTCTAAAACTGATACCAAATATGCAGGTTAGCAATGTTTGCATACATATATAATAGTTGGATATAGCTTATATTTACTTACTATGTAGACAGGGGGCTTGAAGACAGTCAACAGAGAGGTAGTGATTGATTCAGTACAGAAAATGGGCAAAGGAGCTGCACAGGTATAAGAATTGTATGTCTACAAGTGTTCCCAATTGGGAACAAACGCTGTCCTGAAGTCTGAGACTCAGCACTTTTATTGTTTTCTGCAACTCTGTTTACCATATTTGCACGATTTCCGATGTAGCTCTGCACCCTGGACGGAGATGCAGAGGTGCAGAGGTAAAGAAGCTGTACAGTGGCGCACTCTTGTACTGATGCTAAGTAGCCTGATAGCTCCCCCATCTGGACAAAAAAACAAACTATCAGGCAATGACATGTAATGAATTCTGGGAGATTTAGAATACTTGCAGTGCCAAGGTTACAGCTGCTGCATGATTAGAAAAATTGCTCTGCTGGAATCAGCGCTCTAGTTTAAACAACTTTTCTTTCTCACAGTGATGTCCTTTGATTGTCACACATTCATGTTAATGATAAATAACTCAGGGCAGGTCAAACTTTGACAAACCCATTATGTAAAGCTCAGAGCAACACAGTCCATACAAACACAATTTGATCTCACACAGTTGCTTGTTTAGAGGGCAGGATGCAACAATAATTGTTTCCTTTGACCGCAGGAACAGAGCACCAACAGAGATACAATACAAGTCACAAAGCCAGAACTGACTGTGCAGGGGAAACATGAATGAAAGGCTTGTGTCTTGCTGAGACAGGGAGGGAGATCTGGGGCAGAGGAAGGCACAGGGGGTTCTGATTGGTTTGCTTCTCCGCAGACCAGTCTCTTCCAGGATGTTCTTTGGACACCACAGATGTTTGGATGAAACGAGCAGGCACAATTCAGGTTGGCTCGAGTTCAGTTGGGTCTGTGAATGGTGCCTTTCAAAGCCCTGCTGAACCACATGGCGCCCAGGACCTCGCTACACAAAGCCTCGCTAGACCAACTCAATATTGCGAACATAAAAGGATCAAATACCTCTTTTATCCCCTTTTTTACTAAGAAGACACAAATATTTGTTGTACAAATTAGATGGTATTTTGAATGCACCACTGCATGACATGTAATCCCTCTGGTGCTTTCAGCATGAAATAACCCAACAGATAGAAATCTTTGTGAACATCCCTCAGATGTGTTGTCAGTGATGAGCTGTTTAAAGTTTTGTTTGGTGAGGACCAGAGAAAAAAAAAAACCCTGCAGTAGTCAGAGTTATACAAATTTCATTATCGTTCACTTTTCAACAGGACATAGACCACTTCAGAGTTTCTTAAGATTTTCATCTTGTTCGAGCTTTCAGCTTTTACCATGCAGGCAAATCAAGTGAGAATTACCCGGTTATCCTATTCCTCTTTGCAATTATAAAGACATAAGATACCGAATGAAAAACCTTTTCACTGATGAAATCGTTAGCTGCTGATTTTTGTGTGTGCGTGAGTGTGTGCGCGTACGCGGAGGTCTACACAAACAAAACTATCCCACTGCTCCACTGCCTCTTCACTTCGATAGGAGAGGGCAAGATATCCAATTAATAAGAGGGGTTAAAGTTGACTTTCCAGTAGCTGGTCCAATCACAGTAGGTGCCCCGGTTAATTTGGTGAACAAAGTCATGGCAGGGGTGGGTGGCCACTTAGGGAAAAGCAAAGCGAAGGAGAAGGGATGGATGAGAGGAAGCACGATAAGGGCTGAGGGAAAGATTGCGGCCCCCTGACAGCTCAGCTTGCATGGCAAATGAGGAAGCTGACTGAACAAAAACATTTGCTGAATCTGTAATGGGAACGATCAGACCACTTCAGGAGAAAGTCATGTGCTACAGCAGAGACCAAAACAAAAGTTTTGCAACAACCTAAGCCAAATAAGTCCGCCGTGCCTTTGTGCATCGAGTCTTTACATAAATGTCATTCCGCATTTCCAGTTTTGTCAAAAATCATAGCTCAGCTGTCTGGTTGTCACTCAACAAAATACTGTCCGCAGCAATTTTATCTCTGCTCAGTCCCGGGCAGACGGACATGAAGGGAATAGCTTTCTTCGTGTGGCTCTTCACAGCACCCACATGGATACAGAATCAAAAGCATCTCTCGCTTGACTCTACCCAGGAAGCCAGTGACTCTCTACTCTGAAAAGGAAATTTCTGAGCTTGCAAAAATGATTGATAGATGTTGCCAAAATATAGCATGCATATATACACACACACACACACACACACACACACACACACACACACACACACACACATACACACACCTCATTGGGACAAAAAAAACAGTTTCAACTCTGACAAGCAGCCGTGGACGATGCTCTAGCACATCCACTGTTGCTAAATTCATATACAGACACTGACGGCAGTTTTGCCTCAGCAAGCTGAGAAATATTCCCGTCTGCTATCTTTTTTTTTTTTTTTGTCTCCCCTCTCCTCCTATCCCTCACCATGCATCCCGCTATCTCCGTCACATCTTTCACACTTTGGTTTATGAATCCAAAATGACGGCAAGGCAGACTTCTTTTCAAACTTTGAGAAAAAGTGACTCTGAATAGAACATGTAGCCCTTCGGCTCCTGGGGGCTCCTAGACTCCAGAGCTTCCTTGAGTGGTACATTTCAAAAGTGGGGAAAAAAGAAAAATATTCAAAATAAAGAAGGTGGAGAAGTTAATATATATATATTTCCAAGAATTCAAGTGATGATAACCTTAGAAAGCAAAGGTAATAAAGTGATTTAGGAAAGTTAGCAATGGGTATTTGTTTAATAAAAAATAAAAAAAAAATCTTTGACAGAACTTTAGCCACACATTACCAGAATTTCACAGCTGTTTCATCATTTCCAGTGGAGATCTAACCTATCGTTAGCTCTTAAAGAAGGCATTCTCAGCAGTATTATCTTGATGCAATGTCATCATATCATAGAGTGCCCTTCTCCTGAATAAATGTTTTCATCTATCCTTGAAAAGCTTCCCCTATGGCTATATCATAATATTTCATTACTTTGGTGTAATTTTCACTGACAAAAAAAAAAAAAAAAAAAAATTGAACAAAGTATATAAGCTTAATTCGATGCAGCTATGGTCTTTTAGAGTTTTAAATTGAATTTCGCCTACCTTCAAAGTCTGGTAACACAATTAAGCTCAGTTCTTTGACTTTAAATGTGATTTTGTTCTCAAGTGTCTTTGTTCTGAATGTCTGTTCTTGGAAGTTAATTGCATTTTCAGTGGGTGTTGTTCGGCAGGGTAAAATGGGCATTTATGACACCTAGCTTATATCTCTACTCACAGGCTGCCCTGTTGTCAAATACCTCACTGCAAGGTGAAATTAATACTTTTGTATTTTTTCGTTAATGGAATCTGAGTTGTTCGCAGATGTCTTTGCGTATCGGCAAAGGAAAAGATTTTTAGTTTTGGTATTCTGTTCTGTTACTAAGTTGGCTTTGAGTTTCACTCGCAAGAACTCCTCTTTTAGCGGCTGAAGATTTCAATGGTTCATTAACTCGCTTCCCTCAGTAAGATCCCAAAAAGGTCTCTTAAAGTTAGAGTGAATGGCCCGCTTTACAGAGCAAGAAAAGATGGTCTAATTAAACTGTGCCCTCCACCACTCTACTTAACCTCTGACTGCTTTTTTTAATGAATTACTCACTTAGAACAGGTTTTCTTTATATTCCATTTATTCATAGACACATAAATGTAAAAAATATGGGTCCACCCTCCACAAAAGCCTCATTCTTAACCTAGGATTATCAAATTAGTCCCTCCGTTATTGCAGAGTTTACTATGTTTTAACACTTCCTGCTTACATGCTTTATGAAATAACATTGTATCCTTAAAATGTATGCTTACAGCACATACGTGCATTTCCATACATCTTGTGAGAGTGTCAGACTCTAAAGCTAATGGTGAGGAAGAACAGCGCAAGCAAAACAATGAGGAGTCTGGTGGGTTTTGTTAATACATATTTTAGCTGAGTATCCGAGCAGCCAGTCCATGCTAGCCTAGTGTCCCTGGAGCCTCCTCAGCAGCACATCTGTGAGTGGTGCAGAAAGAATAAGCAACAGGGAGTTTGGGAAGTCTGGAAATGCTGAATCAAATCTGCACTGCCAGCTGCAAGGAGAAAAAAAAAGTAAGATGTGGTGACCTGGGAGCTAAGAAGTAAAGAAGGCCTGCTTTTGATAAAGTGAAAATATAATGCATAAATATTGTTATGCCAAGGTTTCTCAATGGAGGAGAGACACTTATTAGACTTGCATAAAAAAAGTTCAGATATTTACTTAAGTTTTTTCTGTTTTCCATCACAAGGCTAAGCAGTTTCATAAAACATGCATGAGTGTAGCCAGGGCTGAATTATCATGAGAGAAATGCAGCTCCTGAAACTTTACGAACTGATGCCACGCAATTCCTCTGTGTCCAGCTGTGTCCTCTTCTAAATAAAGGGGGATAAATGACTGAGTGAGGGAGTGACCGATTGAGGGAGGAGGGAGGGCTGGGGGGGGGTCAGGGAGTTTGGGAGGGAGAGGAACAGACTGCTCTATCATCTCCGCCCAGACACCACTGGGATTTAGAGTGAGAGACAGTATAGAGCAGTGGAGAGACAAATGGCTTCGCTTGACCTTTGAGAGAATAGCTACATACAGTAATAATCCACCGGGGTGTGTGTGTGTGTGTGGGGGGGGGGGGGTTGGCCATAATATTGCGCTTTTCACTTTCACTCAGAGAAGTTCTCCTCCAACATATTGCTGTGGAAGACTGGGAGGACAGGGGGGGTGGGTGAGCACTCCTGTGGAGCTCCATAGTTGTACATGTTTTTTTTGGTGTTTGAATTCTCCACCCGAGAGCTAATTATGTTGGAATTCACTTATCTCACAGTTTAAAGCTAACCAGGATGCCACGTTGCAAGGCAAAAGTTGAAATCACTTTGAAAATTTGTGCTAACTGGATCAAAATCTTCCCTCTAGTGCTTTTAGCTGCAGCTTGCAGTTCATTGAGATCTTGAACACTGAGATTTCCACTTTATGTGCCTTCATTAAATTCTAACTAGTGCTATAATTCTCCACCCTTTGGTTCAAAAGCTCTTCCCTGCACTTTTTGCCATGCAGTACATGTGGGATATAGCCTGCAGTGATGTGCAAGCAGTGTTGCAGCATTATGGGCCCTTAACTTTTTCATCTGCTACAGCAAAGAGGTTAGCATGATGGACTAGTTACTGGTGGTGCTGTCACCGTAGTGTGCACCGCACTCTGATCTACATCGTTCTGGGCTTTAAGTACTACTTCATGCCCTGAGCAATTATGGGTTGCTTCGCCATAGTCTAGCAGTGAGAGCGCTGAAGATGTATTGGCGGGAACAGTACAGTTTCTGATCATGAATTATTCATTTGTTACATTACTGTGGAAATGATTTAGATCTTTCTCTGCATTGCTTGATTCAGCCAACTCCGTCACGTGTGCTTTTAGCAGAGCATTTTCTTATGCAGCAGATTGAGTGCAATATTATAAAATGCTGCATTTCTGCTCATCCCCGATCACAGTGTTTTCAGGAGACATTTTCCCATCTCGCACCCACTCACACAGCATAATATTTACCTGTAGCACCGGTGGGATGCCTCCCCTTTTCTTTCTCGTAGATGCTTGATGAATGGATGCAGTCTGGCTGCTTGAGTTCATCCATTTCATGCAGACACTGCAGCCCCTCACCTGTTTGCGGCTAATGCATCCTCTCTAATCATCATACCTGCCATGCACACCCATTCAATATGTGAGGAATCCCTATCAGTTACGCACTGAATCTGGGTCTAATGGTCCACAGCTGACTGGGCAGGAGCCGGTGCGCCATTAAGTCACACACATTGGGATCATGTCTGCCTGCATGTTCCACTGATTCCAACAGGGGCAGGCCTAGTTGATTCAGTGGCACCTCACCACATAGACACATTAATAACTGCCACAAAGACTCAAATGACTTATGAGGTTGTAAAAAAGCATCATCCTCCAGAAACGGTGCACTGTACAACATAATCAATTACAGGGGAGCACAAATACATGCCACTTTATTATTACAAATAATAAATGAACATTAGGCAGCTGGTAATGCAACCAATTTGTCTTTCTGAGGGCCGCTAATGGTGCAAAACACTCTGCGTGAACTCACCAGAAAGAACTTTGGATATTCTGGCACTTTCCATTAAAAATTGAAATGCAATCAGTGTTGTAATCTTGGGCTGCAACTCTTGCTGAAGTCAATGGTGCTGAAACAACAGCCAGCCAGTTCAATCTAATATCAATCAATCATATGAGATTGTGCTTGCTGGATGAAACTGCTGAAACAGAGGCATGGAGGCCGTCTCCGCTAGTGGTGTATACATAGACACTGTGTATTCGGCACCGGGACAAATGTGAACCGATTGAGCTGCTGACTGAATGTCCTCCAGAACCTGCCTTTGCATTATCATTTTTACAACAAGTGTGAGCACACCGCTTTGAACCCTATTTGACCTTCTATAAATATATTTACTTGTTCTTTAAACTGGGGGATGTCCTTGTCTGCGTGCTCCATTCGCCGCCTGCGCTCATTAAATATCCTCCCATCAGGTCTCAGGGTCATGGACACTGGGCCGAGCCGTCTGAGTCATCTGTGGTGTGGAATACCAGAGAAGCCCTGCCCGAGTGCCAGTCAGACAGCCACACCTTCATCGCCACCAACACGCACACACTCAGCTCTAATGAAAGAAATGAATTACTGCTCTGGGTGTCCAGAGTTTCACAGAAAATGACATTAGCTCGAGCCACACTAAAGCTGCACCTCACATCCACACACACAGACAGGAAGGGGGATGACTTTATGCTTTTGTGTTCTGCATACGCTGTGTGTGAGTGTGAGAGTGTGTGTGAGAGTGTGTGTGCGTTTGTGTGTCTGAAAAAAGGGAAAGCGAAAGGGGAGGTGACGCAGGGGGGTGGGAAAAGAGAGAAACTGTACACACAAACACACACACACACACACACACACAATGCAGCTCTCCTTCCCCCTACAATTCAGTGGCTCAGTAAAGCCCAAACGTCGTAAACAGGATTTATGTCATTTAATTAAGCTTTTGTACAATTACCTTTATTTACAGCTGCATGAAGCAGGCAATGGGGAACTCATGGCAGTGTGAGCCAAACAGAGAGGTCGTAATTTCTGTCCTTTACTTCTCACTGTTCCCGAGATATGAGAACAACTCTCCTGAGTATGTAGGCTACATGTTTTGCTTGGTGCGGCTGCATATTTACATGGATTGTAAAGCAGGTCTTCCTGTGTAATATGAATTATGTATAATGAGATGTTTGGATATCCAACAGAGTTTGTTTTTTTTAATTGTATATTTTTTTATTAAAACTATGGCAAACATTTAAAGGCAAGGCTCAAAATCTATATTCCTCAGGATTTATTTATTATTTATTATGCATTTTCTTCTTGTTCTCATCTGCTTTTATGAATCTACTTGTATTTTTGCATAGTATTAATGTATTAATGTATTTCAGCGTTCATTCCCACCAATCTGTTCCTTAATTTGAGAGGAAAAGTGGTGCTGACACGTCTCATAATGGTGATGTATTCCTTCTTCTTTCATACAGTAATATAAGGACACGCACCTCAGCTTTTATGTTATAGTGCCACCTACTGGCCGTTATTAAATGTTCCAGGGTTTTAGCTGGTTGCTGATGCAGAAAATACATCAAAACATGTGATTCTGTGTACCATGCCTGTTTGCTTTGACAACACACAACAGAGGCCCTCTCTGACAACTGTTCCCATCTCTGTGTCAAACCATCAGAACACATGGCGGTGTCTGTGTGCGCTGGCTCTCCGCCATGTGGCAGACTCACACAGACGCGCCGTGACTGCTGGCATTGTTGTCGCTCCAGGAGGACGTGAGTCTCATCAACATGGGCATTGTGAAGCAAGAGTGACACATCATCAGCGCGGTGGATATTTATTTTTTTATTTTATTTTTTTTAAATGGCATCAAATTACAACTGAAGTTGGATACAAGACAAAACGTGGTTTGTGTACGTTATCTGTCAATAACTACAATTAGTTTTTGAATATTTTCAGATTTCATATTTCAGATATGTCGTGCATTGTGTATTTTTTTTTTTTCCAGCTCAGTTTTATTCCCGCAAAGCATGTCTTGTTGCAGAGTTGCAGGATCTGAGCAGCAGAGGGAGCTGTACTCACACACTTGGACTGAAGGAACAGCAGGAGGGCGGTGAAGTCACTGCATCTATCTGCCAACTCTCTGTCAGAAATGGATAACATGACATTGCTAAACATGTAAATTAATGAGGAGTGCAATTTTCCTTTTCATCCCACTAAAAGGCATCTTGTAAATATGTTTAAATCTATTCATAAATATGTTTTACTTAAACAGTGACAATTTGTACTACAACTAGTTTTGTTGGTTAACCGCAGTTTCAGTATCTCTCTCCTTCTCCTCACATCAGGCCGTGCCCTGTCCTCCTAAGAATAGCCGGCTGTTTGCTTTTTTTGTTGTTTGTGCATCATGCCCTTTCATCAACCCCTCTAAATGGGATGGGACATGAAACTATGCTCAGAAATGCAACAGGCCCTCGAGGCACCGGCGACTGAATGCAGAGCTTTACTTCTCATTATGGCCCTCATAAAGAGGCTTTTGGATGCTGCTGGCCTGCGGAGGTCCATGGAGAAAAGAAAAAGGCAAAAAAAAAGAAAAGAAAAGAAAAATGAAGAGACAGATTGAAGAAAGAACAGAACAAGACTAGCAAGTCTGGATTTGCCGGTCACAAGACAAACATAGCAGAGAGACAAAGGGCTGACTTTCACATAATGAATTCAGAAATCTATCTATCTGTACACACTCTTTGCATGTGCAGAGCAGAAGGCCACAGCAGTCGTCTCCTCTCAGGGCTCCTCCATGTGGTCTTTCATGACAGATGGGCATCTGTCACTTTCATTCAGTCTCATTAGCACATTATACACACTCGCAGACTCATTTAAACTTTCTATACTTTTGCAGCAATTTCCAAAAATAAAAAAAAAAAAATAAAATAAAATCCCTCAGCTTCTGTATGATGCCAGGATTGCAGCACAACTCC
Source organism: Datnioides undecimradiatus (assembly GCA_008933995.1). Taxonomy (NCBI): domain Eukaryota; kingdom Metazoa; phylum Chordata; class Actinopteri; order Lobotiformes; family Datnioididae; genus Datnioides; species Datnioides undecimradiatus. The sequence goes on along the minus strand of WARS01000015.1, from coordinate 1,891,691 downwards.
GGGAGAAACTTTCATTCTCAGCTTGCACTCTGTACCACGAGATACAGTATGTGTGTATTCACACAGCCCCGGATTATGAATTCATAAGCTGTCATTGTCTAGGAAAGTGAGAGAGGATGAACTCTGAAAAAACAGCTTCATTCACTGTACTGCTGAAGTCAGTGTCTCGGGGCGTTTTTACAGTGTTTTGGAAGTGAAGGAAGAGGACGGATAAAAATAGTTCCTGTCTAGCCACTAATGATAAAACCATACCTGCTGATCCGGAAGCTAACCTTCATCCCCTTTGAAGACAAAAAGCCAAGAGCAACATCAAGAACTCCAAGGCTATCCAATCATGCACAAAACTAAAGACTACAGGGAGCAGTTCTTTGTATTGTCTTATACCTTTACTGTTGATCTCTAAATCCCAGTATGCAGCACCACAAGGATTGTGGGACAAATTCTCTACTCTGATTAAATTTGCTGAGCTGCAACTATGCAGCTGGAGTTCAGAGGCTGAGAGTATGTGTTTACAGTACAGTATGTGTGTGTGTGTGTGAGTGTGTGTCTTTGTGAAGGGTGGTAAAAACATTAGCTAGTAAAAGCTGGGGAATAAAGTACTCTTTAATTAATTGCAGAGCAAGTTTGCCCTCAAGCAAAGAAACTATGCCTGCTCCTGTTTCAGCAAGACCCGGAGAAGATTGCCTCTGGTGAAAACACAAGCTACGTGCTGCAGGCCTTTTTCCCGTCTAATTGAGATCCGTCTAAACAACAGCATCAGCATCATTACAGTGAGTGCCAGACAGGTTGTTTTAGCTGTCTGCCTCAGCCGATAAAAAAACAGTTCAGAGTTCAGAGGTGTATGTTTTTGTGTCCGATTCTCGATTGAACTAAGTAATTTTCTATTATTTGGGTCAGAAAGGGAATTGGGAAGATGAACCGAATGTCAAAAGAAGTTGCTTTATACTAAATAAGGATGATATTTCTAGCGTGTTTCTGCTGAAACACATGGGTTAAGCACTGAAGATGAATCCTCATCTAATGGCTTGTCCTAGATTTCCCCACCTGCAGTGCCCTTATTTTTCACTGGTGTCTAATCCACCACCGTTCTTCCACTTGGAACAAAACAAAGCCTCCTGCCGTGTTACTCAAGGGAGCCCATGGGAGCTGCTCTGTTGAGACCCAACTTCTTCACATTGTAAGTAACACACTTTTTATGATGTCCCCTCCAGGGAGAGGATTTACGCCAAACAGATAGCAGGCGCTCACCTCTTGAAACCAATCACTCTGCTGATTTACAATGCAATCTATTCCGTAATCTTAATTTGTTTTGCATCATTCATGCGCGAATCTATTTTTTTCCTCCGGCGGGATAATTTGCTTGTTATCGAGCCGCTGAATGATATAAAGAGCTTCACAAGGATTTAGCTGTTCCGTGTTTGATGTACAATAGGCTACCAGAGCTGAAGTGATCAAACAAAATGTTGCAGCCAGATTGGAAAGTCAGTGTGTGAGTTTATTAACAGCTACAGTCATAATGTGACAACCAGCTGTGTAAACTGCATTTCTTGGCTTGCAGAGGTCTCTTGATCATGCAGTGCCCTCCCCTTATTTCCTGCCACAGCAGCTTTGGTAAATATAAGGCAGCAATGCAAGGAACGAGCTACATTTCATACTCTCGGAATAATTTGTTTGTAATCACAATTATTGCCAAATAACATTAATGTTGTGTTTTGTTAATGTTGGCTTTACTTCCTTATTGTTTGGGGTCTGGTTTCATTTACAGAAAATATGTGTAATATGTTATATTTTTAAATAGTGGTTTTGCTAAAGAACGCGTTTGAATGAGTTTTACGCACATGCACACAAACACACACACACTTACACAAACACAGCACTACATACACCTACTAAATGGGCTGCATCAACAACCACAGGGTGCCACATCAAGCAGAATTAAACAACATACACCTCAGTGTTAAGCAGTGTGGGGGTGGTGTTTACACAGGTGATTGTCTGCCTAAGTAGCAGCTTTGCTGAACATAGCACAGATCAATAAGAACACGGTGTGTTGCCAGGCTGTTACCCCCAAGAGATTTCCTCCGTCAGTGTGATCACCCGTCGTGGCATTTAGATCTCTGACTCACTGTCTCTCTTTCTCTCTCTCTCTCTCTCTCTCTCTCTCTCTCTCTACCTGTCACACATGGTAACACATCTACATACATACATGTGCTCATGCAGACACTTAATTCTGATATGCACTCATTTTAGCTCAGTGGGGAGACATTACTAAAAGGAAGCTGTCATTGTCGCCTGCATGAGCGAGACGGCAAAAATAACAGCCTCACTGCGAGAATATGACCACAGTTCAGTGTAAACCTGCACACACACAAAAACACACACACACACACATACACATCTCTTCAAATGCGTCTTTTAGGCATGAAACTTTCAACCCTTGCAGACATGAACAGCAGTTGCTGAAGAGGTTTTTAGTTTGCACCATCACAGAGGTGAGGAAAAAAAGCTGTCAGCTTGGATTCAGTTTATTTTTATTCTACAGCTGACTCAGTTTCTATCTGCACATCACAACATTGAGCAGAATTGAGCCTTCTTTATATTACTGGCTTGTTTTCCCAATTTACAGTAAGTCATAAACATGCCTGAAAACCGACAAAGGAGAAATCCTGCAGGATGACGTTGATGATGTTGCAGAAAGAGGAAGGCAAATTACAAAGACACTATTTTTGGCTCCTGGAGCTTTACTATATTATCCATGCTCAGTTCCCTATCCTTATCCATTCTTTATTGATGCACACAGAACAAATATCCTTAAGGTAGATGTTTGAGCAGGACAAAGGCATCTTTGTTGTGTTTGAGGAATTGCTAGGCTTTGCTTAACAAGCAGATCGTTTTAAAGACCTTGCCTCTAAAGACTGCCCTGCGAGAATTAAGGGAGGCCCTCGCCTCCTTACCGCTGCCCTGATTTCTCATTTTGTCTCACAGCGTTATTGATTTGAACATCCTGTTATGGGTTTTAAGGAAGGATCCCACAGAAGATCGCTGATGGGATTTTGCATCGAAACCACCTCCACTGTCACAATGCCAATAGAAAGCCCAGAGGTGGTCAATGCTAAAGATTCAAGCTGTGAGAAAATGTTGTGCTTATTCATTAAATAAGCCTCGGCTTGTTTTCATGGAGCACAGCATTTGCAAAAATGTAGCCTATTGAAATAAAACATATAAAAGTAGGAGAAGTAAAAAAATATTTTATCATGCAGGGTTGAAAACCGTGCCTTCAGTTTTTACATTTGTTTGAATATGTATTTATGTATATTCTGCAAAACATCTGCGAGGTGAAATGTGGCGCATAGACACTGTATTTGCTTGCGCATGCCAGTAGCCCTGCTGCAACTACATTTTCTGTTCACCGTATGTGTAAAAATAATGTTATGAGCATGGCATATGTGTTAGAGATGTACAGAAACACAGACTGTTGTCCTGTCCTCTCCATGGGAGCACATGGTGCGCTGCTGTGACAGTCAGCATTGAACATGTCTTTGGGGATGCTCCATTATTTACACTGTGCCTTCCTGTGGCCCAGATGAGACATGACAGGAGCCACAGGAAGCTCATGAATTAAACAGAGGAGCCTAAAAGCACAAGGGGAGGGTAGAGGGTGATGGGGAAGCCTGGGGAGACAGCAGAGCACTGGGGCTGCAGATTGCAACGCACATGTCGCCACGGCCTGAGGGGCTGGAGGGAGGTGAGGCAGGGAGGGAGGAAGGGACATGCGGGGACAGAGGCAGGGAGAGATGACAGAGCAGAGGGAAAAGGTTTTGTTGAAGAAGAAGTGGAAAGATGAAGCAATAGAAAAAGTGATGGATGCAAGAGCAGAAAAGACTAAACAGGAATAACAGAAATTCTGTCATTAATGAGACAGACAGAGGAGAAAATGGCTGATGGGGCACAAAAGTGGTCTTAATTTAGCCAGAGAGGAATGACTCCCATACTGATGCATATAAAACACAGGAGTGAAGATGATGTCATGCATCCCGTGGACATGTAGTGGGGTGTGTGATGTCTCAGCTGTTGCTCAAATAGGTTGGGCAGTGAGGAGCTTCTGGTGTCAGCCTGCATGTCCGGATGGTTTGGATAACCTCATTTGGGCTGTGACTCATGACCTGATGCAGCAAGCCAATGCACAGTAGCTGAGGGCAATAGGAGACTCAGTCATGGTATATGTTTACCATCATACTAATTTGTCAACCTGATTGCACAACATGTTTGCTCAGTGATTCGATTACAATAGTGATTTGTGGAGTAAGTCCATGCTGTCATGTCTCTCTCTCTCTGTGTGACATGCGCACGCTTATTTGCTTTATGAGTCTGATATTGGTAAGTAACTTTTTACAGGAAGTGCCTCTAATGACAACCCCTTTCATTGGCCCCCAGAGAGCTGCTGTCCATCTCTCATGGCAACCCCAGACGGGAAAAGGAACCGCCCAGACCATTGGTGCCAGGGTGATATCATCTGATCATCAACCTCAAACATGGGCGCTGAGCCACACAGTGCATTTTCATATAGTTGAAGGTCCTCATCCTTCACTTTGCCCCTTTTATATTCAGGGCCTTTTATCTGCAAATATTAATCCTGCAGAACAAGTGAAATTGGCTTGTCACATAAAATTGGAAGTTGTGAGCGTTATATATCTGAAAGGATGCCAAGTGAATTAGGCTTATTAACTTGAATCTGTAAAATCTTTTTTTTTTTTTTGAAACCTCAAGCTGAATGTAGCTTCTCTTATTGATGCAGTCCATTAGTTGTAATAGTAGTCTGTCTGTTGAGTATCAGTTGTCGTTCTACTTGTGCTTGAGTGCTCTTAATTCCCTCCAGAGCCCATCTGGACAAGCATCTTTTCAAACAATACGACAAGGCACTACTATACAAAATTTACATGCTGGCATCAATTGGTCCCAAATTTACATCTATAGAATCTTACAAGTTGAAGGACTAGTTAAGTTAGAGAAGCAATGTCGTCCTACTGCATTTACATAAAAAACAATTATATAAATGTGAATGAAGATGGAATCATCGGGTCTAGATACACCGATGAATACCAGAGGACTTGTGATGTCCCTTTTTCCTCTTCCAACTCACAAACATAAAAAAAACTAAACATGTGCTCGAGGGTGGCAGTGGGAACAAATTTGATTAAATTGTTGTCCAATTCAGCTCTCTGAAAAGAACTGGCATAACACGTCTGGAAAACAAGTTTAGCAAAAAATAAAAAAAGGTTCTGTCTCTGAAGGTCTGTTAACAGTGTATGTGCCAGTGCATGTGACACTGAGAAATAGATATTAATTTCTTTGTTGCAGCCCTGTTCTACCACCTTCGCTCTCTAAAAGTGTGACTGAGGGGGCCATGTGCTCTCTGTCCCCCCCACCCCCATCTTACCAAGGCTCTGTCCATATGTGCATTCGAGTGGCAGCTGCAAACTCCCCCGCTTGCCCTCTGAAAAAAGAAAGTGAAAAACAGCCCCCTGCACCACAGCAAAAGTAGGAGAGCTTTTCTGGTCAGGCAGTGTCTGGCTGCCACTGTGAGTGTCAGGAAGAAACAAAAAGAAAAGGCTTTTGGTGTCTACTCCTGTAGAACATATTTGTAAGGACTCTGCAGAATTCATCTGCAAAGAAGAAAAGTGTCTGCTTTTTGTCGTTTCACACTGTTTGGTAATTAAGTCAATGCATAAATTGAGTGCACGTGCGCACACAGCACCACATGCACACACACAAAACCTGCAGTTATCCACTAATAAAGCACCACAGTGGCCTCCCCATCTGCCTTGTCCAACTCCTTTTGGGGACTGCAGGAGGTGTAGTGCAGCAGTCTGTGCCATAGCCTGCTCAACACATTAGTAACTCAATGACACACGGAGGCTAGGCAGGCAAATACAGCACATATTGAGGCAACGCCAGCGGAAGTCTCATCCGGCACCAATTAAAATATTACAAGACAAGAGTGCAGTCAGGGTAACAAATGCAAGAGTGTGCTGCACACGAAGCACAAATATGGACCAGGCCTCATACTTCTGTCTCTTTCACACTTTCTTTTTTACATCCACCACAGCCCTCAATGAAGTGTCACCTCATACATACTCACATACACCAAATCTGTTCTGCTGCAGGAGGACCCGCTGCCTGCTGCAGCATAATACCCATCTTCTGCGAAGGAGGAACTGAAGTCATGCTGATTCTTAGTATAGAAATCACACCAGGTGAAATGTAACAAAACAACAACAACACTGTAGCCAACAACACCGGACCTAACAACATAAAATGAAAGCCAACAATATCATGGTGCGCTGATAACATGAAAATGATATGCTGTGGATAAATTATACAAAACATATTCCTAAACATAACTTATAATAAGCGCAGTGTCTTGCGTAGGTTTGCATGACTAATTGCATGCAGCTTTAATGCACAGAATAGATGGTAATGCAAGCTAATGTATGTGTATTAACAGCAAATGCTGCTGTACATCCCGGCACGATCTGTGAGAAAGAGATGACAACTTAATGTTTCATGCCACATCTTGACATTCACATGGTAAATTCACATATTACATTAAACTTTAAGCATATGGTTAACAGTGGACATGGCATCGGAAGGTTTCATAAAACCCATGAATGTTGGAAAACCAAGGCCACTACTCCAGGGGACCTTTGCACACGCAATCCATCCTTGTGCCACTCACTCCCTTTTTTAAACTTTTATGTTAATCTGGTTATTTATTCACACACATCCTGATGTGCCTGCAAGTATCCTCCGACTGAACCGAGGAAGAGAAGGCAAGTGCAGTGATCCGGGAGCCTGGAACATACAGTATGTGTTAATGCGTGTACTTCACCTCAGACACTCACCACTTAAGCACTTAAATGCAACACCAAGGGGTTTGTCAGTTGACTCACATTATGAAGATTTTGCTAAAGAAGGTGTATGCATGCTTGTGTGTGTGTGTGTGTGTGTGTGTGTGTGTGTGTGTGTGTGTGTGTGAGAAAGCGCTTCGAAAGAGACAGTGAGAAAGGAAGTCTACGTGCATGTTGAGCCTGCCACAATCAGTACCATGTTACACTTTATGTCTAATGTATGACTTTTACATCAAATATCGTGACCACACAGCATGACAGATGATTGTCACACACACAAGCAATGGTTTCCATGGCCACAGCCCACCCACGTCAGTCTGTTATATCTACAAATGGACCTTATTTTAGAATTGACATTAAAAGACACAATGCTACTGCCTAACGTTGCAAACAATATGTCAGTAAATGCAGTCATTGTCTTCAAAGATGTTGGTGGATGGAGATCCTCCCATGTGTCATCTTTGAGGGCAATGAAGTGTTATGATAATATGACAATCAACATGGATGAGAGCCCTCAGTCGACACCCAGTCAGGCTCCTGTGGTAGTCATCAGTGCCCATCCTCATATCTGACAATGGAGTTATGGTGAAACAGAGCAGAACAGCCAGGCTCCCCTGCTTGTTCTCCTTCACACACTCTTCCTCCCCTCAGCAGACTGTCAGCCCCAGGCCCCTCCTCCCATAACACACATGCAAAGATATAGAGATTGAGACAAAGAAATGAAGGTGCACTCATAAGCAGAGAAAATTACAGAATAGACATGCACACGTGTCTTGTACTGTTGAGATTTGCTTTTTAATTCAACAATTTATCCTCTACAGTTATTAAATCTCCTTTTTTTTTATCATGGTGACACATACACATGCAGAGAGTCACAGACTGAAGTCAGACATCATAGGGAATGGTTACTCCACCTCTCAGCAGGTATGAGGCTGGCCCTCTTATATCGTCTGTCTGCCAGGGAAAGGCGATTAGCCACATCCTGTCTGCAATCTCATTACGCTCATTCTGGGAGGATCCACAGGACACAGTCACAGTGCCACACGGAGAATGACCCCAGTCCTCCTGACTACACCACCATATAAGGCCAAATGAAGACTGGGGACTACTGGACCTAACAGAAATGAAACCTTCGGCTTGGCCATAAAGGAAATGCATGGGCAATGATGTCTTGATTAAAAAAAAGATATAGCACTGTTGTGACATGGCCACTTACAGTGGATTGCCCTGTGTGTCCAATGAGCATGCCGGAGTGTATGACTATGGCCAGTGGTGCATGTTTGTCTGCGTGTTTACAACTGAGTATTTGTGTGTTTCGAGTTGAGTGGCTTTTATGGTTACATGTCAAGTCAATGTCAGCCTTTAGATTTCACAGTTCACTGACCTTTTGTGTCACAGGACTTAAGGGAATCCTGCGCTTTACTGGAGAACAGAGGCATCAGCTCCGCGAGTGACCCACAGGAATGCAAGGTGCGCTTTCTCCTGAGTGGCAGAGCAGTTTTTCACACCATGGCCCGTCCACCTATGTCATGGCACATGTCAAAAGCTATTCGTCATTAGAGAACCACTCAGAAAACTGGAGGAGAGAGGAAGAGAGGGAGTTACTTATAGGTTGTCACTCACATTAGATCAGAGAGTGTGCAAATCAGCAAAGCGGTGGATACTTTGGATACACCAGTGTGGATCCATCTATCTCAGCATTGTCAAATCACAGTGCAAAGAAGAAAGACAAGAAGAGATGAGCGTTCATAAATTAAGTAAATGACTGAGACAGGGAGTGAAACTCCAGTTAGCAATGAGAGAGTGGTCCAGACATCTTTTTTTTTACAGTGCCAGTTGCTCTGAGACGGATCAGTGTGGAGGTAGAAGGGTGATGGCAGCTGCACAGAGGGCATGACTGGGTGGAGAGAAACAGTGGCCCACTGCTGGAGCTGCTTAACACTTTGTAAGCTCTGTCAGGTCAAGGTTAGCCCATGGCTGACTTACTGGAGCTTGCAAATCAACTTCCCAGCCTGCAAACAACATTTGAATGTTTGCTGGGGTATTTAAAGCTTACCCAGAGCAGAATGTACACAAAAGAGCAACTCCGCTGTGCTCTCTCGATGCCATTTCCATGTCCATTTATGCCCACTGAGTTTGCCTATGAACGCCTGGGTCAGCATTCCCTTTCATTTTTTTTTTTTTTAAAGAGCCAGTGTGTAAATTTAAGTCTCTTTTTAAATGCCATTTTGCAACTGTGCTCTAATGTAAATGTGTCAAGAGTTGCCATCTGAACAAATAAAGTACTTTAAAAAAGTGTGAAAACTTTGCGTGAACCTGCTCACGTGCAGCTTGTGTAGAAAATAAACATCACACGGGAGCCTGTGTCCATATTTTCTCTCATCTTTTTATGAGATCTTAGGTGAACGCTGCAGCACAGTACTAAAACCAATTACCTGCAGACATCAGCAGACATTTCTAATCTACTGTGGTGATGCTCTGCCAGGCTTGCACTGTCACCACTTTCACTTCTTGTTTCTTTCATTGCGTATTCAGTGTGGTCATATATCCAATTTACCTAGAATTAGGATATATAGTTTCTTTGCCTGCATGTCTTTCTACACTGTCCTAGAAACTATGTACACACATGGAAGCAGTATATACTAATATGAGCAACACTCCAAACGAGTGACAACTTCTCACCACCCTAATACTTTCAGATTATGCCGTAAGCAGCCGCTTGTTATCTGTGCCAGTATATCAGACAGAAGCAGAGACCAAATGACTTAAATTAAAACGGATTACTCAGATAGCTAAAATTTACAAAGATAGGCTTTCTGTCACAAGGTCAGAGCTATACTCAGATCTTTCTTCAGCAGTGTGTCAAAGTGATAATTAAAAACTTCCTCTAGACCATATTCATATTTAATCTACTCATCAGCAGTCAGAAACAAAGAATGAATATTACATAAACTGCCAGTGTGGGAAGAATGAATGATGTCAAGTCAGTAGACTGACAAACTTTATATATATCTGTGAAAAGGAATATGTATTGGATTTAAGCATGGAGCGCAAACAATAAAATTATGAGTTATAGCAACTTGTGGATTTAAAAAAAAAAGATTGCAAAAGAATCATCCTCAAAATAGCTCTAATGATTTTTACAGTTCCTCTTTTCTGTTCATGGTATAGCCATCACTTATCAGACAAACAAGAGCAGTGTCTTGTTCCGTATGGTTGGTTGTGTGTCGAAATTTTCTGTGTGAATAGGGTGGCCTAGTTTAAACACAAGATAATACAGAAAGATGAAAAATGCAACTGTCTTAATGTCTGCCAGCCTGCAGATCTGCCCTGGCAGCTATAACCCTCTGAAAAAAATCGTTATGGTTCTGTATTTTAGGAAAATTAATCATATTTAATCTATTTCAATATCAACTGGGATCCTATTTGTGAGAGTACTGATCGAAGATGGCATGGATTGAACCGGTGTCGCTCTGTGTTCACTTGGCTGTGTCTGCTCGGCGACTGGAGAGGAGTGGGAGAGGGAGGGGAGAAAGAGCAGCGCAGCAGCGGGCAAGCCACCAGCCCTGAAACCCAGAAATAAAGGCGAACTTAGCTTGTATGCGCAAGAATAATTCACTGTGGTTTACGATGTGGTTGTTCGCACAGAACAACATAACGTTCCGGGGACTTAAGCGATAGGGCTGGGTCGTTTGTGGACTCTACGCGAGACGGCTGGAAACTCAGAAGCAAAGAAAACAACAACACTGGAAAAAAGACGGGGGTTACACATAACAGTGACAATAAAACAACACTCCCCGACAAGTGGTCTGCCTGGTGCCGAGGGTGAAGTCCGAACAGAGAAAAACAGGAAATACTGGTGAACTTGTATTCTATTTGAGACATTTTAAATGTTAGTTTCAAGATATCGTTTTTGTGTGAACTTTAAACTCAGGAAACAATGAAGACATAGCGAGCAAGAACTCATCAAGTGTCTCGAAGCTGCTAGCCATCCCGCTAGCGTTAGCTTGGCTATATTGCAGCGAGCGTATGCGAAGTAAAGCTAACGCCCGCTAGTGAAGCCAAGTAAGCTAAGTTAGCTTGTCGGCTAATGCTAGCTGGCTAGCTAAACGCGTTGGAGAGAAACTTTTGGTGTTGTTTCCCCGGAGCCCAAACACTGAAGGAGTATTGTAAGAACAGAGGGGAAGGGCAGGTTCCCTTCTGGACTTTTTCCCCTCTACGTGTTTTCCTAATATGATGGCTGCGGAGGTCAGCAGTGAGGATACGGGCTCGGTCACAGGGACAGGGGTGGCAGGCGGAGGAGGCCCGGACACGGCCCCTTTCCCCTACTATCCCAAGTCGAACAGAGTGCGAGTCACTGATTTGGGACAAGGACAAGCACCAACCCTGCGCCAACATTCAAACACCTCTCCGGACTCACTTTCCGACATCTATCCCATGTCTAGTGGGGATATGACCGGACCAGTGTTGTCCGCAACAGGGAGTGGCGTAGCAGGAGGTGGACATTCAGTTTTCCAAGGAACAACCTCAGGGACCGTGGGCGTCATTTGCTACTCTCCGACTTCGGAGGGTCCAGCTAGTGGGATTTCACCCACATCAACAGGCCCTGATGGGCCCACTGTCTTCCCCCCACTGCCACCACCTCCGCCTCTAGGCTGTGGGGGGCTCGGCGGCACTATGGATGAAAGCGACATGCAGGATGGACCGGAATACGAAGAAGAGGAGGTGGTGTTCCCCCTCTCTGCACCTCCCTCGAACCAGTAAGTATACCACCACTATAATGACGTCTTGTTGCACCTAGAAATCAACAGTTTCAAGCATCCTGCTGTGTTCGTCGTGTTCACTTCCTTCCTTTGGCACTTGAAGTCTGAAATTGACATTGTTGACTCCTGCAGGTTCAGAAATAACTCGTGCTTCTCACAGATATCAGTCACAACCTGCATTTATTTATTGCCCGCAGTCATTACGATATATACAGTGTGTAAAAAATAGGATTAACTTCAATATAACATCTGTTAATAACAATATGTATATATATATATATGTGTGTGCATTTGCAAACTGAAAGCAAACCTGTACTTGCAAACGAAGACAAAATGATAATATTGACGTTGCCAGTAGTTGATATTTCTATTAAACATCATGAAATTCACGGTGAGAGGTGATGCACTCAAAATAAAGTTGCATTTTTTAGGCATTTCTTATGACTACAATCTGTTTAATCAAAACAAAAAACAAAAAATGGCATCAAACGAATGACTTACCACATAAATTGTACTCACAATTGGTTACATAATAACTGTATAATTTACAAGTTCTTTTGGGTTTCGTACATTAAAGGAGTCTAACTCTTATAACGATAAGAGTTACAGGTGACAATCGCGTTCTTCAGTATGGGTGAGGCTAGTACGTGTTATCTAGATAAACAATAACTTTATCTCTACCACTACTGTTGTATGAAAAACATGTTTTGTCATGGCTGCATAATGGGCTCTGATCTCAGAGTATGACTTTTAGCTTGAGTCAAAGTGTGGTGAATGCCTGCAGGCCTAGACTAGATATTCAGGTGACGGACAAAATACTACCCATTGTTACAACTGTATACGTCTAATACATCAGATTCCTAACTGATAAATGGATCGGCAATTAGTAGCTTTGCATTTTAGAGCAGTAAGGTAAATTTATTCTTTTTTGGCTGAAGCGTCACACTGCACCCTGTGAAACACCTGTTAGCGTGTCACTACAATAGTAGCCTTGTTATTGAAGCCTTGAAGTGTTGTGCTCTGTCATGCTCCTTGGGAAATAGAAATGGCTTTGAAGACAAATCAAGTGATTCTGCTTTGCTGCACAATTGTCTGCCTATAGCTAATTACACCACTCTTTCTTAATGGACATTGCGTGTCAGACATATAATGTGTTGTTTGTGTAAAGTGAAACAAGAACAAAACAGGGCATTTGAATGCCTTTTTATTGCAGCATGGAAAATGCATCCTAAGCATTGTATTTTAGAAGTGCATCTCTAATTATAGGCATTTCGATGAATTTATCAGGCATGCACACAAGCACATGTCCAAACCAGTGTGTGCTGGTGTTGTAATAACCTAAATACGGCCCCCGCCCCATTTGTTACAGTCTCATTAGAGAACTGCTGAGCTTTGTCATTTCTGGCCCTCATACTGTAAGATATGGAAGTGACTGAGCCTGGAGTGTGGATTCAGCTCTTATTTTAGGAGCCATCCTATATCTCCCTGTCAGATTACAGAGGAAGGGGAAGGCCAACATTTCACCAGTCTTGCCTGTACCAGTAATGAACAACCCTAAGTAGAATTAACTGCTCTTGAATTAAAGTTCTTACATATGTTACTACTGTGAATACAATAGCTGTGCCAAGGGGACAGCCATGGTTTTGCACATGGAATCCAGTTGATCAACTTGCAAGGTTGCCAGTGAGGCGGTGGAACAGTTGTCACTTGTGCATGAATGACATTGATTTTCTTTGGTCTTGCTTCTTTCACAATGAGACAGTTGTAGTCAAATGTCTCCCTGCCACATTAACTAGCACGTAACTGTACATGTTGGTGAGAGTCAAAATGAATTTGCTCACTCTCTCACGCTGCCTTACTCTGACATGTTTTACTCAACAGTTGTGCAAGGCACATTCACAACAAAAGCTTTTCTTCTATTTTGAGTTTGTGGTTTTGATGAATTGCTTGCTGTGGTGATGCATGCACCAGAGAACTGGACCACATCTTTTTTTCAGGTTATTATTAGCCCACAATTTCCCAATAGGTGTTGTAAAGTGTATGACAGTGTTGAGGCCTACCTTTTATGGATGTTGAACTTTATTCACACAGAGTGTGTACATCTGTAGAGGGACAGTGACAGATATTGATATTGATTATGATTTAAATGTACAATATTCTTTTAACACTTAATGTAAAAAAAAAAAACAGAAAAAAATATATGTACATGCTTGTGTGCTTATAGTGAGAACACCTGCCATTGGCAATATAAGCAAGGCCAGAGCTAGGAATGCAGCCTTCATACACCCTCTTGTCTGGCAGTGGATGCCTCTTGAGGGAAGACAAGTTATAAGGTGCTGCCGTTGCCCTGTAACAATGACCCAGTTAAGGAGAGGGTCTGTCCCTTCTTCAGGATGTGGCACTGATCCACTGTGCTTAATCTAATACACAGTGATTCAGGCAAAATGCATCGCAGTCATCGACATAGCTCAAGTTCTGGCCTGGAGGCAGTAGGCTGAAGCTCATGGCCACATGTATTCCCTTACCTTGTTTCACACTGTGTTTGTGAACACTCAATTCATACCTGTTTTTTTTCTGATGTGCTTGTTTTCACTGTGCCTATAATGGCATATGCCAGTGTCAAATCTAACTACTGGCGACTATGGCTGTTGCATGACTACTCTGAATGATTCTGAATCTCACCTGTTACTCATTTATCTATTCAGCGGCGTAGTTAGCAATGTATGCCTTCTGTAACTGGGCTCCAAGACTGATTTTGTGTTCCTTTGAGTTATGTTAGCAGCCTGCGAACTGCATGTCAAAAGAGTGATGGTGGAAAACTTTTGCACTGTTGGAAATGGTCCCACTGTGTGTTGCACAGTGACTGTGAAAGCTAAACTTGGCACACTTGCACTGTGAGACAGAGTGAAAATGTTTGTTAGAGTGAGAGCGAGAAAAACAGCAGTCACATTCATTCACACCTCAGTACAACGTTGTGTCATTCATGAACATTAGATGCAACAATGTGATTAGAATTTCCAACTAATGATAGACTCACCAAGAGGCAAGAATGAGGATGTGAGGTGGCCCTAACAGTGTTCATTCCTGCTGCTGCTGGAGACCTCCGGGCCTGTGCCTGAGCTTAAACAAACAGCACGTTGGGAAACGAATGGTTGATTTTGAGTTTCCACGAAGATTAGAGAGGATTGTAAGTCATAAAGGGTTTCCCTGAGGAGGTGGAGGTAGGAGGGAGAAGAAAAGGGGGAAAGAGAGAGTGGCTATATGAATGAATTTACATGATTTAGCAGTTGGAAACATATCTGTAACTGTAGTGTTATTTGTGTACTCACACCACCACCCAGTTCTCATTTGTGTAGGGTGGCATAGATAATACAGCTCTGAAATGGCACAATGATCATGTCACTTAACTTAACTTGGTTGTTCCCCGATTGAGATTGTTCCCACCACAGTGCCTTTATAACAAAGCAGGGTCTTATTAATGGGATTGGATCAGTCATTACACAGTTTTGATGACTGGTGAGCCCAGCAATTAGTATTAAGCCTATAATTTCCTGGGGTACATTTTTGAAATTACTGCAATACTCTTAGCTTGTAAGTTACATTGACTGTTGCAGCTTAGATGAAACTGGACTTGCACTTTGTGCACAGCTGCTCCCTCAGTCTCCCAGTCATTAAAGTGTAGGATGCACATGGTAAGGGCTTGTTTACTAGACCCATTGATTGAAAGACCAGTCACTTTTATTAGTGTAAGCTCTGTGCTGTGCATTGATAAGGTAAAGCCTATGGTTTCCATGCATTTTCAGTGTGTTACGCAATGTCCTGTCATGCCCTTCCAATACCCACACTGCCCTGCCTTTTCTCTTCTGCATCCTGTTTTCAAGACTCATTGTGGCCTTAACAGGATCCTCAGAAGCATTTCGGTTGCTTGACAATACACAGGACTTTTGGTTTGACTGACTTGTTAGATGTGCTGGATAATGATTTTGATCCTCTGCTTAGATTATGTTACAGTGCTAGGTTAAGATGAAATACTATAGTGCTACTTGCAGGACTTCCTATTAAAAAAAAAGTGTAATAAATGTGTTCTTTTGTCAGTATCCTTATTGCACTATAAATTGTGAATTGTGGCTGTTCAGTTATAAATTATGAGTAATCCACATTCAAGTTGACGTGAAATGATAGGTTAAAGTCTGCAGGATGAGAATGCTCTTAATAGGACACCCTGCTCGCAGAAATCAGAAGCACAGGAGGAATATTGTATTGGTAGATGACAGTGAAGCCTATTCTCACTGACGTAATGATGTTATTTCAGGGAGGCTGATTCACAGCAGGAAAGCAGAGATGTCGGCTTTGGTCCCCGCGTGTCTGGCTGGGCATTAAAATGATGATGGTTGGTTAGCATTCAGCCTGAGCAAAGCTGAAGATGGATGGATGGCCCTTTCCCATTTCCCCATCTGTACTGGTTAAGTCTGTCCCTGTGTGCTGTCACTCCCCTGCCCTGAGAGAGGTAACAAGCTGTGGCAGTCCGTCATGTGCAAAGCAAAATAAAGCTAATTCACAGCTGCCATCAGACCTCCACAGCTCTTCACCTATCTATCTTTCCATTGTGGAAACTTGAGCACACCATGTAAGTAAATGGTTAAGAGAGTCACAATTTGCATAGGAGCTGTTTGGCTGCTTGGTTAGTGCTTAAACTGAAATGGTTTTGCAATAAGTCTCTGTTGTTTGTTCATTTACTAAACGAAGGCTTTAAAGTGTGAAATTGTGAAGGTGTGAGAAACATTCACAACATCTGGTGTTTTTGTCTTCAAGCATGGTTAAAGCTAGATGTATATAAAGTTCACTCTAAGGTGACTGCAGGTCACAAGGTTTTGTGGTTTGTTTCCACTAATGCATGGCTCTGCACTCAGTTCTTCATGGGCAGCACATAAATGTGCATTCATACAGTTGCCTGTGTGTATAGAGATGCCACTCCCTACCCTTGCTGTCCCACTGCTTCAAAAACCAATAGGCAGCATGCTCATGATGCGTGGCTTTATGAGCGAGGAAGAGGGACGGGTAAGAGAAAGAGAAAGTCATTGCAGGATGAAGTGGGAGCAAAGACTACAGGGCTACAGTTTGCCTCTGTCCCTGAAAGAGCAACGTTCTCAGATCAGATTCTAAAGGATGATGGAATTAGACACAATCCTCCAATTTCCCTCAAATTAGTTATCACAACTAAATACATGTGGGGTGCCGGTCTGCATCTCTCTGTCCTGTTCATCTTACTTCCATGGATGTTGCTTATTGACCCTTGCGGCGGGAGATGACTGTATCAGGGCAGCAGCAGGGTCACATCATCATGCCTTGTAAGGATTTAGATCTGCCTTTGCTCTGCTTTCCACGTCGGTGCTCACAGTTTTTGCCTGGCCAGGAGCAGTATCAGTGGAGTGGGTGCATCTTGTGAGACCACGGGACACAGGAGGGAGATGCAGCAGAGGGCGAACTCGGCGTAAGTGGGGCATCAAATCACCCTCGACTCTAACCTTGCCCCCTTAATGTTGTGTTGGTACAGACATTTGGCAACTTTTCAACTCTTAGATTTTAGGATTGTAACTTTATTTTTGTTGAACATATTGTTTGTTAAAAAGGAAAATTATTTGTGTCCAGTTCATTTAATAATATGCAGCGGACTTCTGTCTAGGTGAAATCTTTCAGACAGCTGTGCTGATCTGACTTCACTCAGACGTTGCCAGTGAATCTACTGCAGATCTTTTCTGTAGTCTAAAGTTTTGCTGGGAAAAGTGTTAACTGGATCATAAAACACGTATTGTATAATGTTGTAATGTGCCAAATTTGTCTAATCAGATATTTCACAGATCTGACACATGGAAGCCAGGATAGGTCATATTTCATGTGTAACTATGTGCTATGTACATTTTATTTCAAGACATAATGGAGAATATTTGCTCTATTCGGGAATGATAGCGAGGTGTTTTCTGACTATTAAATTGATGTGTTGAAAACATGTTGTGCCCAGTACCCCCTATAGAAAGTCAGAAGCTCCCCCGAGGTGCATTGCTAATGTACAGTAATGCAATCTTTCATTACTTTTTGATACTGATGGGAGCTGACAGTATGTCTGTGGAGATGTTTGAGTATGGCCGCATCCATCAAGACAGAAGAAGATGAAGAAAAGAGACAGAAGCGGGGAGAAAGAGCTCACAAAAGAGCGTAATGAGAGACAGACAGACATGGAGAGACGAGGTCCAAGCCACTCAAGTCATGGCAATCTGTTTCTGTCCTGTTAGTTTTATTATCCATTGAGGCTTAGCTACAGTGAACAGAAAAAAAGACTTTTGTAGCATTTGGTAACAACAAAGTGGGCACAAATAGTAGAATCTCTGCTTGTCTGAAATCCTACACGAAACCTAATTTTGATGTTTTGATATGATTACGTTAAAGTATTTGAAATAATTGATAATGCACAAGTGCGTCAGTAATCCATTAACTGAGGCTCATTAAATGGTTAAGTCCCATCATACACAGGGTATCATTACTTTTAAGAAACAGTTTTGCCTGAATGATTTTGGTCAGTAGAGTATGCGGTGTCCTCATTTTGAGCACAGTTTTTTCCGAAGGCTTCAGCTTGTCATTGCTTCAACGTCTGTACTGTTTTACCAATAATTCCACGTTGAGATGAAAGTTTTACTATCCTTTATTTTCCTACAGGTTGCATGTAGTTTTAGTTTTCTGAATCCATCTGTGAGTCGTTGCCTAATTTCTCCTATGGGGAGTATACAACATGCTTATCCTGATATTACTGCCTTCAAGTGCTGTCTAAAACAACCATAACAGTGAGTTGAGTGCATGTTAATGACCCAGACAATGCCAGCAGTATGCTGGAGTTTATTTATATCACCACATTTATATTGCTGTATGAAAACATGTCTGAATGCAACAGCTGTTGCCCATTTAATTAATCAATTACATACATGCATTATATGCAGTAATAGTTTCTCCTCTGCAGTCACTGCTATGGCAGGACAAATGAGGCTTGTGTTCCATTTAATGTTTCACAGTAAAAGAAGTTTATTAAGGAATTGTTTTGTTAAAATATGCATATAAATATTCATCAGAGTTAATATTTTATTTATTTTTTGATTTGTGGGAACCCTGCTTCTGTTTTTCTCTGGAATAGTTTGGTTATGTTAACATGATATTCTGCAAAGTACTTTGGATTTCTTTCAGGCCTGATTCAGTTTAATGTCTCTCGTTCCAGTTGTTAGAAGAAAGCTACATTTTTAACTTCCTGTGCCTTCATGGTGCCACAGGTTGTTCTTTCAAAATCAAAAGCTATAAACTCAAGGAGAACCGCAGAGAGCATTTATGTGGCTCAATGCTACAGGCATAGTCTACAAACAGTATGTCACTCCTGTCCTGTCAGAGCCCTTGTGATGCAATATTTTTAAGGCATTCAGCCTTAAAAATATAGCCAGAAGGATTGTATACACAATAAATCATGCTGCTTTGCTTGCTGAAGCCTAAGCCCAATCTTTGGCGTTTTGCCCAAGCTCACTAGGCTTGGGCATGTTTGATTTCAGCAGTGTGCAGCAATATTGTTCTTGACAGCATGACACAATTAGCCGAACTATGCGTGTAACTTAACCTAGTAATTCATATGCTCCCAGGAAACAGCTGAAAGGATTGCCCTTACACTTGTCTCACAGTTAAGTTACTAATTCGGTGTCAAATATGAAAGACAAAGTCAGGATGTGGGCGTGCAGGTTAGTGAAGGATGACACCGTGGGCAAATCTTCCTGCTCACTTACCTCAGCAGTTTGAGACATTTCATGGTGAGGTGTTGGCCACAGGTAGTTGTGAGTTGGTTTGTATAGAAAGCACCGTCATTTGCTGTGCACGTGAGTTGGCCACGCTTTAAGATTGGTGCAGACTTAGGTGTGCCGTGGAGGACCTGTATGCAGAGAGATAATAAATGCCCTTTTCTGAGTTGAGCGTCAAATAGAGAAGAGAACCAGGACGTCACTGTGCTTGCTGTTCATGTACTGACATGACAGGGCATTCCTCAAGCTGATAGTAGCACTGTATCCTATCACCGCTGTCATGGCTTATGTTCACACTCTGTTTATCATAACACCCTTCCTGTCCGGTTTTACCCATTCCCATCTCATGTCATGATAAACAGTGTAACTGAAGAACTGAACATTATAGCCCATAGTTGAAGCAACATAAAACATAGTTGTTGTTGTTTTTCTTTTCCAAATCTAGCAGCAAAGTGTGATGTAAAAAAAAAATAAAATCACATTTTATTATGACCCTTTCCTGAAATTTCAGATACCACGATGTTAGGTGTGTCTGTGTTAGACGTATGGTTAACTAAATCAAAAAAGACTATGTAAATAAAACATATGACCTAAAGGCATACAGAAATAAATCCACAAGGCAGGGGTTGGTATGGCAACACAGAAAACATTGTGTACAGCAGTGAAGTAACCAAGAAATACCACAGATGTAAAATATATGTTTTTAGTATGATGAACCAAAACCCAGAATACAGCAAAGCAGCCTCACCCAACATGTAACCCAGTGGAAAGCTTGCCTGAGCTGAATACCAATCATCAATACTGAAATGCAATCCAACTCAGAAACAAGACTGGTTATTGCATTGATGCACCTGCTTGATTCAACATCCCATTGAATGGCATAAGGAGTTCTGTGTTTCACTCTGTGTGTGTTGAGGCATTGAGCAGGGGTGAGATTCGCTTATCAAGCACTGCTAACAAGTGTTTATTGTAAGGTGTTTGCCCAAAGACAGACAGTAAAATATGACAGGTGACAAGCAAATATTATGTCTGCCATTTAAGAGTTGATTTTTAAACTCCATAGGACCAACAACGAAGCTCCCTTGTATCCCTGTAACAAAGCACAGCCTAGAATAAGTTACTTGAATACTTCTGTGGTGGAAAGATCAATCAAAGTCTTCTGCTGTAAGAGTCCCTGTCTTGTTCAACAATGAGAGGTCAGCAAGTCCCCTCTCTATGGACTTTACCTTTAGTTGTTTATTGTATGTCAGCCATGCATCAAAGTCAAGGGAACATCAATGTTCTGAAAACCCAGCATTTTAAAGATGACCGTTTAACTGCATTGTGAAACACTTATTTTAAGGCGTTGATCATATAGCCACCAGCACCATTAACATCTTATAAGATATTTTCAATTTAGAGTTCTCTATATCTTCAACATCAAGGCAGTGGTGTAATTGTGGGGGTGACAGTTGGGTCACTTGAGTTGCTTTTTGTCAGAAAAGGTGTGTAAAAGTAGGGGAAGGTAAAGCATGTGGTAAAGGAGCAACACCCCAAAAGACAATACTTGTATGGAAAGTTCACTGGAGACCAACTACAACAACTTGATATGGGAAAAGTTAATTGTAGTTCCTCTACAAATTGATTTCACCTTGTAGGAACTTTTTTTTTGTTTGTTTGTTTTGTTTGTTTTTTTGACTACTTAATCATGATTTCAGGACTTGGGTGTTAGTAAACAGAGTAGACAGAAAATCAGGACAGAGGGGAGAGGCCCTCGTTACAAACCGGCATCTTCCTGTCCGTCTTCATCCATGCAGTCCTTTTCCTTGTAACTCTCCCAGTTGCAGGCCCGGCATTGGCTGCTCTGTTTGTTTGGTTGTTTAGAATGGCTTAAAGCAATGGAAACAGTAACTGTCCCTCGCATAGTTTTTCATGTAGTATTGTGGATTGTTTTGACCGTTGAATGGTTCTGTTGATGTTGTGGTTCTGCAGATTTGGGTCCTCTCGGAGTCTGCTTCAGGATTAGTTCCTCTAAGAGTTTGTATCCCAAATGGCTTTTAATGTTATTGTATACTCGGTGTACTGGGTGGTGTGGGTATGTGTTGGTGAGAGTATAAACTACTTAAATCCTATTACACTGTTATAATTGGAACCTGGCTAGTTTGGCTTGTAGATCCAGTGTCCAGCTCTGCTTTCGGCCATTCTCCTTTTACAGTCATCAATCTTTCTTTCCCACTTCACTCCCTCTATTCCCCTTCAGCGTTATTTTCCCCAGCTTCCACACACCCTCAAGGGCTGCTTGGCCGTACTCTCCAGCTACTCTCAATTTCCCTCTTCAGATCTCTTATCACCAAAATCCCCCCAAAGCCCCCTCATGGACACTTAACGCTCCCTCTCCTCTTCAGCAAGCCTTCTCCAGCTTAGTCCATGATAGCGGACTTCATCACGTTTTCTTGACAACTGCAGACCTCTGCTTGCCTAAACCAGGTGGGAGCCTTTTAGATCTCCTGTGAGAAGAGCTACTGCAGCACCTCATTCATTTTCTCACCACTGGATGTTTTTCCAGTCGCTGCCCTCCGTTCTGAGAGGTACCAGTGGCCTAAATTTGGAAAAGCGTGTTAATTTTTTACCCCAGCTGGCAAAGCCCAGTCAAGTTCAGCCTCATCTGCTGAAATTTTAACCAGTGTTGTTCCTGGGGCTTCTGTTTAATTCAGAAAGCAGCAAAACCTTAATGGTACGATGGAAACTCTGCAAAAAAAGCTTTTGGGTCAAGGCTTTTAGGTGCCCTCCTCTCCCCATTTGCTTTGGAATACTTGACCTGTTCATCCTGTGTGATACTTTGAGTCCAATGTCTGTGGCTGTATCAGTAGTTTTTAATTGATTTACTCATCCCCCAAACAAGTTAACATTTTGAAAATGAAAAGAAACATTATTGTTTCAAAGGTAAAGCAGGAATTTATTAAGCACAGCACAACCAAATAAAGGTCGGCTGTTTGATTTGTATTGCGTCTCTATTATTATTGAGGTTTTGCAGATCTACAATGTAATTTTTTGCGATTTCTTTAGCAGTTTTCACTTCTGGTTATTTTTTAAAACAACAGAATTCAGTGTTGCTCTGCATCATTTGAGGGATGTTAAGAGAGGGACGGCCCCTTCAAATTATTATGAGCTCCTCTCAGTTTTTCTGATTAATGAACATGGCTCGCTAACATGTTTCTAGAGTCTCCTGGCCTCTCATGACAATAAATCATGTCTATCTTCCATTATGCTTACCTCATGAGGTTGATCGTGTTACCAACATGCTTGTATTAGTTGTAAATGGTCTGTGTATCACTATTATAATGAATGAAACAATTTTCAGAAATGTATCATAATAAATATTGTTATAGGATGAATTGGGGTTTTTTAAATCATACTAACATTTTCAGTTTTTTTGTCCAGAACCAGGCAGTTGAATTTTTTGTGTATTTACTGCTCAACAGAAATGTCATCCCTGCTCCTTTAATGCTACTCTTTCAGTATAGTTTGACCATGCAATCAGATGTCATTTGTTTGCATAAATGGTGGCCTAATGCACCATCCATCTGTCGGACCATCCTAATTCTTACCTTCTTGTCTGTCTTTCTCAGGTGGTACCATGGCAAGCTAGACCGAACCATCGCTGAGGAGCGGCTGCGCCAGGCCCGGAACCCTGGCAGCTACCTCATCAGGGAGAGTGACCGCCGGCCCGGTTCCTTTGTCCTGTCTTTCCTCAGTATGACCAATGTGGTCAACCACTTCAGGTATGACTGAGAACTTGCAAAAGTAACTTAATCATCTCAGCGACGGGTCCCAGTCTGAATCTGCAGCAAGAGTTTGTGTAAATACATTAGGCAGAAGTACGTTTTTGCACTGACACATTCAGATATTCGGGTAAAAAAAAAAAGAAGAGTTAGCATGTTGGCAGTAACTTCTTTAAAAGACCTAACTTTGCCTACACAATGTATACCAAATGTGGTCCACTGAGATGTTTTTCAGTAATTGCTGCAAAAAACAAAAAAATGGTCGCACACAAAAGGTTCAATAAGAGGGTCCTCGAGGCTTCAGATGTGTGTACCATAAGAATTACATAGACTTCATAGGCTTTCTTTGTCCAACGTGTTTTTTCTAACATCCTACAGCTGAGAGTGCCTTGTGGGTGGAAAAGTTAGAATAGCTTGGTATGACATAAACTACTTACTTTTATTTTCTATAAACAATAAGCTGCCCTCAAGTAGAAGATAACTACAACAGGTAACTTCAGAAGTTATTTATGACGTACCAACCAAAAGGAGAGAGAGCCACAGACACTACAGTGAAAAAAACAACCACAAAGATGAGTTGATACGGAAGTGTGAAGGGCATGTCACACCACTGCGGCCTACAGCAGTCTATATATGGCTCAGTCATTCAGAGAGACTACAAAAAATATTTTTTTTACAGCATATCAACTTGCATGCTTAGATATCTGCTCAAACCTGTGTGTGTGTGTGTATTTGTGATGCTAAATACTTTTTTTTTATGCTCTGTGGGTGTGTGGGTGGGTGTGTGTGTGTGGGTGGGTGGGTGGGTGGACTGAAGTAAAATAAAGAAGACAGCACACTTGTCTAGCAGCAATACTTTGGGGTATTTTTCAGCCTTACAGTCAATAAAACAAGACAGATTGGGCATCACAATGTGTCTTCCCCCTCAGTTAATATGTTGTATTCGCTATGAAGATACATTTACCCTGTAGCTCATAAAAGGTGAAAATATGCTCCTTCAGATCAAGGTCAAACAGTCTGACATCATGAAAAAAGGAATCTTTTCCTTTTTTAAAAAAGACTGTCCTACTTGAAGGGTATAAAGTATTTAATACAAGCGATTCCTTGTGTGTATTGAATAGCAACTGTAAATACTTGAAAACAAAATGTGGGTGTGCAGTGAAAGTGTCTGTCAGCACATATCTGTCCAGTCTCCAGGCCATTGTGCTGTTTTTTTTTTTTTTTGGTTGCACTCTCCCACCCCACATTGCACAAGAGAAATATTTGTATAACTACAAATAAACTAGAACCTGAGCATTTTATTTGATCACCTGCAAATACTGTACTGTACTATTCTGAATTTGCCCAGAAGGTTTGTGGTCTGAGAAATCCTTTTCTCCAGGAAATGCACTGTCCTTATTCAGTAACGATGACATAATCTCCTTTACTCGCATTGGTTTAATGTGGACCCATGATGTCATTGATGCTGGAAGAGAAGGAGCCCTTCTGTAAGGGAATTATGAACATAAGGTTAATTGCGTGACACCTACACCTCCAAAGACTGGTGTGCTTAGATTGTGCATGCGGCAAATGAGTAATAGCACACGTAGGTTTATTGTGAACCCACAATTAGAGATCCACTCAACTGATGAGCAGAGAATTAGGATTAGTGTCTCTGCAATGGGTTATGGTTCACGGCAACACTTTGTCACACCATTTTAATCGCTGTAGCATTTTGCAGGTTTGAGTCACAAATTATAAATATCATCATATCAAATGTCACGATAGTTGGATTCAACAGGGCGGTCACCATTTCTCTCTTTCTCACAGTGTTTGAAATCCTCTTAAGACAAATGTTTACTATTCTCTGACATTGAAGGATTTTGGCACACAGGTTTAGTCGTATTTTGTCATAGTTTATATGAGCTATGTTTCATCTGCACTTATGGAATATCATTACTGATGCAGCCCAGATTAATAATCTAATGTCAAAAGATTAAAAGGTGAACAGCTTCTGTTGCCCTCACTGCACAGTGATTAGTCTGTATGGAAATATTACTGTGCTTTCCTTCATCATTATTGTCTTTCTCTCTCAACAGGATAATCGCCATGTGTGGGGACTATTACATTGGTGGGCGGCGGTTCTCTTCTCTATCAGACCTGATTGGTTACTACAGCTATGTGTCTTGCCTGCTTAAAGGAGAGAAACTGCTATCGCCAGTCGCGCCCCCAGAGGTGAGACCAACTCCATGGCTGTAGTGTAAAATAAATAGCAACATACTATGTTTTAAAAGTTAATACCAGCATATTCTAACATTTGCAGCATTCCCCTATAATTTTATATTATTCTAAATAATAAATAATAATAATATAAGCGCTTTTCCCCTTAAAGATATGATTTTAAATATGCACCTTGTCTAAATATTGTAAGGTTCTCTGAGTAGGTTTTAGGTCTTGGGTGAATGTGGTATACCTTTTTTGTAAAAACACTGATGAAATAGTACATGGTTAAAGGATGAGTTAACTTTTTGAGTTAACTTAAAGTCAACCTTGGTTCCTTGCAACTTGCTTAATGTACTATAGAGTATATTTCACTTCTTCTTTTCCTTCTGCAGTTTTCCTTCTGCATTAAGGCAGTATTCTGAACTGTTTAAGGCAAAGTTCAAGTTAATGCTAATTGCCTTTTTTTTTTTAAGTCAAGTGCAGCGTCTCCCAGAAGGAGCTGCAGTAGAGTACTTTTTTAGGATTTAACATGGATGTGGTTTTGGAAGGTCAAAGCTAATAAAGAGTTGTATTCTTTGTATGTGTGTTTCCACAGCCTGTAGAGGACAGGAGGAGAGTCAGGGCCATACTACCATACACCAAAGTGCCAGATACTGATGAGATCAGGTAAATATCTGTGCATATATTGTACAAAACAGACTTTTCTTGTCTTATACCTGTAGTACATCATCTTCATATCCCACCAAATGCTTTTTAAAAAGTGTGATACATAATCTTTCAGACTCAGACATGCATTGATGTTTTCCTCAACTTAAAAATATAGCATTTCACTGTAATGGTCCCAAAGAACCGCCTGGTTTCCGATTTTTCTGGCATGTCCCAGGCATGCTCGTCACTCACAGCAGCCTGGAAAGCACATCATCTGACTTGTTAATGAAAAACAGTCGTGTCTGTGTCATCCAGCTGCAGTAGGCACACTTACTGATGATCCCAGCTATCCCTGATTTCCTAAATCTGATAAACATCTGTCTGAAGTCAACCTCAACCCTGAGTCGGCCAGCAAGCCACAGGCTTAGCAGAGTGGATAGACATGCAATATTTTCCTCAAATGTCACGAGTCAGAGGAGACACCTGCTGGTGACGCTTGGTGTTGCAGTCTACACCTAAAACTCAGACACACATCACTGTTTTCAGCTAGAAGTGTTCATTTAGAGATCTGGCCATCACAAAATTTCCTTCCCTCGATCAAGAAGACCATATCTCCACAGAACAGTGTGAGACAGGTGTGATATTATAACAGGCACAATTTAGACTGTGTTTCACAGATTCCTTTATATTTGCCTTTTTATACAATCTACACACTTGTCTTGGTGTTATTCCTTCTTCTTAAAGTTGGTTTTGGCTCATTGTATCTTCAGCTTCCTGAAAGGGGACATGTTTATTGTTCACAATGAACTGGAAGATGGCTGGATGTGGGTGACCAACGTTCGCACAGAGGAGCAGGGCCTCATTGTGGAGGATCTGGTGGAGGAAGTGGTAAGTACTATATTTTGTAGAAAATACATCAAAACGTCTAAGAAAGTTAATAGAGGCATGTGTTCAGTAAACTTGGTGTAACGTGGATCAAAAGAAACCAATGACTGCAGTACATCATTCTGAAATGGCATCAACTTAACAGGCAAGGTTGAGCTAACATGTATAAATATAAAGTCCATCCATAGATGTCATGAAGAATATGGCCATTGGCCTCTTAGACTTGGTTTCTTGACGGGTGTTCCTGATATTTTTCAGGGACGGGAGGAGGATCCACATGAGGGAAAAGTGTAAGTTGTCTTTCACAGTATTTGTTTTTCTTGGTGTTCAATATCTGAGCAAAATAGGATGTAAAAGTTTGGGAGCATACTTTTTTCATAATTTTGTTTTAGCTGTGCTTGTTTCCTTCAAACTTTTAGTCGAGATAACGTTACAGAATAACGCGCATGTTGTTATTTATTATATTATGGTCATGTTTAAGCTTCTCTTTCTCTTAATGCCTTAGAACCCTTTTCAGAACAAATTCAGATGTTAAACTATAGTCCTGTTTCCCCGCTGCTTGCTCACTGCTGCAGCAGGAACATAAATTAGCTGTATAAAATGACAAAAACCACCCAAACAAGTGGCAGAGGGCTCCTTCAGTTGACGATATTTTGGTCCAAACGCCCAGCCCACTTGCAAACATCATATTTCATAGTGGTTTTAGACATGGTGTTGTTGCAGCAGGTTCAGGATTTCTGCGAATGAGCCAGCTTTCTTGTCTCATTCTTCTGCTGCTCTTTTGTTGATTTCCTGAACAGCTGGTATCACGGAAAGATCACCAAACAAGAGGCCTACAACCTGCTGATGACAGGTACCGTTCCTCTTCACTGTTCATTAGGCAACAGTTATTGATCACTCGTGACATTATCGTGCATTCTTTAAGCTGCGAACATCAAAGTACATTTATCAAAACGTACTGCTGAGTGAGCACCAAAACCTCTCTCTTCCTCCCTCTCGTTTGATAGTTGGCCAGGTGTGCAGTTTTCTAGTCCGGCCATCAGACAACACACCTGGAGACTACTCCCTCTTTTTTCGCACCAATGAAAACATCCAAAGGTTTAAGATCTCTCCCACCCCCAACAATCAGTACATGATGGGGGGGAGGTACTACAACAGGTATGTCAGCCAGTGTGACTGCCCTCAGCAGAAATATACAAAGAAATACAACATGCTCTAAGCTGTAGCTAGCCTATATTGTGTGTTTTGTCTCGGAGTAACTGATTTGCTCTCGCTCTCCCATCGGCAGTGTTGATGATATCATCGACCATTACAAGAAGGAGCAGATTGTGGAGGGCTACAACCTGAAAGAGCCAGTTTCAGTACAGGTGGGTACAAATGTACATCAGCACCATTGAGCCTGTCTGATATGGCCTTTTTGGGATGATTCTGACGATTTTAGGACTGCTTACCCCTAATGTCGCTGTCATTCAAGCTGTTAATGGCAAGGCTAACCAGTTAGAGAAGGATTTCATCTGAACTCAACTGTAAATGTCAACTTGAGAAAACAAATATTGCCTCAGGCATCACTATGTTCTCTTTAAGATGAAGGACCTTTTTCTCTGGTGCTAGCACTTAGATGAGTGTTATGTTTGCCTTTGTGTGCTGTGTGCTGACCTGGTTTATTTATTTATTTATTTATTTATTTACTGTAGCACCAGGAACAAGTCCTGACTGACACAGTGGATGGGAGAGAAATTTATAACACTATCAGACGGAAAACAAAAGATGCGTTCTACAAAAACATTGTCAAGAAAGGCTACCTCCTGTTCAACAAAGGTATATGTAACATCTGTCTTGTATATCATTTCTAATAGACTTTCAGTAGCATGTGTAATATCATGAATATTACCTCAGTCTTGTCTGGTGGTCAGGTCAGGTCACGAGCTGCCGTTATATTAAATTTGGTTCCTCTCATCTTCAGGCAAAGGCAAACGATGGAAGAACCTTTACTTCATCCTTGAGGGGAATGACGCCCAGCTCATCTACTTCGAGAGCGAGAAGAGAGCCACCAAACCCAAAGGGCTGATCGACCTAAGTGTGTGCTCCGTGTATGGTGTGCATGACAGTCTGTTTGGCAGGTAAGATGCGTAGTTACTGTTCTCGTTCTAATTCATCACAGTGGTAGGTGTTATTTTAAATAGCATGTCATATAGTACAGTGATTTAAAATATTCTCTTAATTTGACCTTTTTCCAGGCCAAACTGTTTCCAGATTGTTGTCCAGCACTTTAGTGAGGAGCAGTACATATTCTACTTTGCGGGCGAGGCTCCAGAGCAGGCACAGGTAAAAAGAGGCAGCGCCAAACAAGCTAAAGGCACAAGCATATTGATGTTGTCCATACACTGAGCCCAAAGAACTATAACTGTGTAACTGTGTAAATGATTGGGAAGGAACAGAAGTCATCAGCTCCTCTGTATAGGAATGGATTTGATGAGATTGTATTGATACCAATGCCATTATTGATTCTGTTTATGGGTCTGATTCTTAATTATCTAACCCTCTGTGTGTAAAATTAGGCCCACACACAGGCAGGTTGGCAGGTTTTTTATTAGACTGTAGGATATTTACCCTCAGCAACTGATGTTCAGCTGTTCAGCCCTCGTACGTAGAGTGCCACATAGATAGCATTCCTGGAATTTAAGCCTAAGTTGTTTAGATAGATGTTTCAGCATATTGCTGATGTTTCCACGCTTACTTGAAATCATGTTAGAGATTACAACCGACGATGTTATCATCTCTCTTTGTGAAGCTACACTTTGGACTGTTTCCTGCTCTCTGCCGCAACAGCCATGAAAACCAGTTCTCAACTGGAATAAGCTCTTGATTCCTGTTCCTCCCTCTCAATGTGAAAAAGGCGAATACAAACAGTGTCGTGAGTGTGCATAGAGACAGACCCCATGATAATTGTGTTTTCTTTTTTACAATTTTTGCAGGATTGGATGAAATGCCTTCAAACTTTCTGCAGTAACTTAAGGAAAACCACTCAGCCGACCTCGAACAAGAGGCTCAGACAGGTGTGTGTTGTGCCGTCGGCAGGTGTGTGTTCATGTGGATGTAGTAAAGCAGCAGGCAATCCTGCAAGGCAGCAGAAAGGTATTTATAACTCCGGTGTAAGGCCACCAGCAGTAAGTGATTTGAAAATCAGAATTAATGAAATTGGAGGATATCTGACAGGGTGCCCACATTATTAGAAAAATTCTTTGAGAGGCCCCAAGTTCAATATCAAAAGCATCGTAGTGCGTTCATTGAAACTACACACTCAAAAGAAAAAGTGAGCTTTTGTCCTGGCCGGCTTGACACACAATCACTGTCATTGTAAGAGAAGTCAATCTTAGTCAATCTGAATAATTATACCATTCCACATTTCTGTTTTGATGGCCTCTTGCCGGCTGACTTCTTAAATAAGTTTTGTTATACTTTAAAAGGAAATGAATACAACTTTTACAGTTAAAGATATCTGTATGTGGTTTGAGTAATATTAGCAAATACATTTTCTTATTTTCTGAGTCAGATTTTCATTTTAAAGTAAGGATCTGATCCTCTGCAGGAGAGACATAGCACATCATCATTGTTATGCTTTGTTTTGATGTTTTTCCCTCGTAGGTGAGCAGCCTAGTGCTGTACGTGGAGGAGGCCCACAAGCTGCCAGGGAAGTATTTCACCAACCCCTACTGTAACATCTACCTGAACAGCGTCCAGGTGGCTAAGACGCACCCAAGGGAGGGACTGAACCCTGTCTTCACTGAGGAGTTCATCTTTGAGTAAGTCTGTCACATAAATGGATGCATGTTTTCTTCGCACATCTCTATTTCATCCTCCCTGCACACATTTTGTTTGCAGGATCAAAACAATGTTTGTTTTTCTGTTGTTTCAGTGACTTGTCAAGTGAAATCAACAGATTCGAAATTAGCCTGAGCAACAAAACAAAAAAGAGCAAAGAAAGTGACATCTGTGAGTACAACTGTGAAATATAAACAAACGTGATCTCCATCAGTGTCTGTGTCTCGGTGTCACAACTCACATCTCTCCCACCTTTTGTACCCGTCTGCCTCCACGCCTCAATCTCTTCCTCTCAGTGTTCATGCGCTGCCAGTTGAACCGTCTGCAGAAGGGACAGATGATTGATGAGTGGTTCCCTCTCAGTTCCCATGTGCCCCTGAAGGGCATCGAGCCGGGCTCCTTACGTGTACGCGCCCGGTACTCCATGGAGAAGATCATGCCTGAAGAGGAGTACAGCGAGTTCAAAGAGGTCTGTTGTGCCCAAGTGTGGTCCTGATTGCATTGCCCATTAACTGTCTGCTGCACTGTCATTTACTTAAAATGACAATGATGCCATTATTGTGGGTCTGCTCCAGATGATCTTGCAGAAAGAGTTCCATGTCATCTACGCTCTGGCCCATGTGTGTGGTCAGGACCGCACCTTATTGGCAAGCCTCCTTCTGCGCATCTTCAGACACGAGAAGGCCGAAGCCCCTCTACTCAGGACACTCAATGATAGAGAAATAAACATGGAGGGTAAGGAGGCAAGCACTGAAGGGGTTGGCTTAACAATGACCCTAAGGAGCCACAATATATTGTTGTATTGTTTTGTTTTTCACCGAGCTGATTTACTCTGATATCTGTGTCCCTGCACTAACTCGATCTTACCTGCTTGTGCATTATTACCAGACGAGGCCACAACGTTGTTCAGAGCAACCACGCTGGCCAGCACACTGATGGAGCAGTACATGAAGGCCACAGCCACGCCCTTTGTCCACCATGCTCTCAAAGACACCATCCTCAAGATCATGGAGAGCAAACAGTCTTGTGAGGTAAAGACCTGCGCGGGGTTTTTCTCTCTTGTGATTTGCTATACGAGTACACGACCACCAGCCTTCCCTTTAAAGCAACACAAGTATGATGCTAGAGAAACATGGCAATCTGTCTCGAGCAGCCCTGCTCTTATTTGGCCTCATGTGGTCTGTATGAATGTTTCTTTTATTTTATAAATGCCAAAGCATAGACTAGACAGACATAAGATTAAAGACTGGTGCTATGTGAGTTAGCTGTAATGAATATTGATATCACTCTGCCCTCCCTTCATACACCCATTAAGACAAATGTCCAGTCAGTGTTTAAGCTATTGCATTTGCAGAACTCTTCTTACGAGGCTTTGACTTAAAAATAAGAAATGTAACTAATGCATCTATCAGGGACTGATCCGTATTTACCCAACACGCATCAATGTGTCTGACTCTGCCTGTCTTTGCTTATGTTAAGCTGAACCCTTCTAAACTGGAAAAGAACGAGGATGTGAACCTGAACCTGGCTCATCTCCTCAACATCCTGTCTGAGCTGGTGGAGAAGATCTTCATGGCTGCTGAGATCCTTCCACCGTAAGAACAAACATGCATGTACTCACACACAATACGGTTCTGTTTTGTGAGTAGGAAGCTTGGACATTGGCCGTTGAAACAGAAAATAGAAAACCAGAAGCTCTGATGTACCCAACTAACCAGTCACCGTCTCTTCTGTGACAACCCATCCAGGACATTAAGGTTCATTTATGGCTGTCTGCAAAAGTCTGTGCAGCAGAAATGGCCCACCAACACCACCATGCGAACGAGAGTTGTAAGGTAACAAATGATGTTTAAGAATATTAAAAGTCTGTTAATATCAAAAGTTTGTTTTTAGCGTGTTAATTGTTTGTTCTCATTCACCCAAACTTAACTCTTTCATTGCTCCTCCAGTGGCTTTGTCTTCCTAAGACTCATTTGTCCTGCCATTCTCAACCCAAGAATGTTCAACATCATTGCTGGTGAGCATCTGTGGAAAAAACACACAAAATCACCCTGTTTGCCACGTGCCGTGTTACCATTTCTGTTTTGTGCTTTCGTCTCTTCTCGCAGACCCTCCGTCTTCAGCAGCAGGCAGGACCCTCACACTGGTGGCGAAGTCTGTCCAGAACCTGGCCAACCTGGTTGAATTTGGTGCTAAGGTATGGATTACATGCACTTGAATCAATAACCTACACTAGAAATATTGTTTTGACATTGCACTGGTATCTATTGCATCTGCTGGAAGTTATGATTAAAACTGACTCGTTAAATGTCTTTTCTACCCTCAAACAGGAGCCCTATATGGAGGGTGTGAACCCTTTCATCAAAAACAACAAGCATAGGATGATCATGTTCCTGGATGAGTTGGGGGTGAGTTTAGCATGGTTTGCCTTTGTGACCGTATGATAAAAGGGTTTTGTGTTCAAATTGCTCTGCCGTGTTTTGTAGAACGTCCCCGAACTCCCTGAAACCTCAGAGCACTTTAGGACAGACCTGTCTCGGGACCTGGCTGCGCTGCACGAGGTCTGCGCCACACACTCAGACGAGCTGCGGACGCTGAGCAACGAGAGGGGAGCCCAGCAGGTCAGAGGAAGATGACATCACAGCTGTGTGGGACCGTGCGTGTTATCTTACTTTATAAGATTGATCGAATTCTTGTTTTCTCTCCGCAGCATGTGTTGAAAAAGCTGCTGGCCATCACAGAGCTCCTCCAGCAGAAGCAGGCTCAGTATGCCATGTCCAACAGCAACAGGTAGTACTGCACTCCTCCTCCTCTTCCTCCCATCTTCCCATCCTTCTGCCAAGTCTCCTCCACCGGAGTGCAGCACAGAGGAGACGTAGCATGCTCTACCTTCATCACCATGGCAACCCTTCCACCACCACCCCTCCATCATGTCCTCCTCCGATAGTCCCGCCCATCCCCACCCACCTGCCATCTTGTCCCGTTCACCACAAGAGAGCTATGCAACAACATCAGCCAAGTACAACAACCGACGCAGTACTTAAAAACACCAATAAACAAACAAAAACACAAATAACAACTTGCACCAGTGACTGACGGCTGTATGCACAGAAAACAATATTTTTCCCTGATGAACTGTGTTCACGAGTCTGACTTTGGGTACATTTCATTCCCTTCAACATGAGGGCCAAATACTGAGATTTATTAACAGAGGTTTCTATGTACCCGTGATGTGTTTTGATAGCACAGGTTGCCAAAGTGTACCGCCCCTGCCCCTGCCCCACCAACACTTCCTGCTCAATATGAGGAAACTGACATGAAGAAGCTAGTTCTCAGTCCCCCTTTCTTGTAACTGGATTATGAGCGATAATGCTTTTTATACTGTAATTGACTGATTTATTTTAAGGTTGTGACAATATCCGCAAAGTGCTGAAACTAGCATTTCTCTCTATTTGTTCTTTTGTTTTTTCTTTCTTTGTTTTCTAGATTGGAACAAAGTCTTTCAGAAAAGTATGGTTATTTTATATTAAGAATAAATTCTCTTGCTGGAATCATGAGTATATAAGTGAGATGAGCTGAATTTTTTTTTTTCCCGATTGTATCAGCTATTTTTTTTGATTATTTGGTTTAAGTCTTCTTTTTTTTTTTTTTTTTGGAAACTTCTCAATGCCAGACAAGACACATAATCAGAGAAACCAAGTAAAATGAAAAGTGTTTACAGCAGTAAATTTTTTGAATAGTACAGACTGTATCAGACATGCATGCACTTATTAAACAGTTTTTTGTAAAGTAGATTACGGCGTCGTTCATTGTCCCCTGACAAAGGTGGAGAAACGTTTGCACACAGTACCATGTGTTATTTTATGTTTCTAATGTGCAAAAACAGAGACTTTCCATATAGAAAAATATCTTTATTACAACTGCAAACAAAGGCAAAGTCATGTTTCTACAACGTCTTGTAGAGAACTAAATATATCATGTACATTTAGAGTCCAGTCTTTAGAGTCCTGGTCAGCTAACCTTGGCGGCTCAATGTTGGAATTAAGTAATATAATAACTTAGCACTTGATTTGAATCCAGAATCATTTGGGGGCTAAGTGCTCATATCAGGTCTTCATCAGTCCATTCCTGCAGTGAAGAAAATAAGTCCACTTTAGAAGGATTGTACAAGAAATATGTAATTTCATTAGGTTTGCCTGTAATGCAAAAGACTGCCCCACCTCTTCTGCCAAACGTGGCTCTTTTGCCACATGGCCATCTTCCTCGTATCCTCTCTTTCGTTTGCTGCGACAAACAAAATCTCACAGTAAGCGGTTCAGTACACATAACACAAGGAAAAGTTCAGAATTACTTTTGTGAATATTACGTCGGGACTTATCTTTGCAAGCTGCAATTGTTGGTGAACTCTGTTCCTTACATGATGTTTGTGACCAACCCCTTCAAGTTAATGTTCAACACTCATCTAGTTTACAATGTAGCTTCTAGTCTTCACTACACCTTCATGATCACTGTGAGTAGTTGTAGTGTCACATCTCCTCATTTTCAGTTGTTGAGACGTTTAACTTCATGTAGACTAGATCCTACAGACTGATGGCCCTGCTATCAGATGCTTTTGAGTAAACAAGTAGCAACATTAGGTGTTTTCT
Organism: Datnioides undecimradiatus; assembly: GCA_008933995.1. Lineage (NCBI taxonomy): Eukaryota > Metazoa > Chordata > Actinopteri > Lobotiformes > Datnioididae > Datnioides > Datnioides undecimradiatus. The sequence continues at coordinate 1,856,233 of WARS01000015.1, read as the reverse complement.
CCAAGCCTGTGCCTTTCACAAACATGTCCACTTTATCTTACAGGACAGAGTGCACCATCATGTCACTGGCTGCTGCCATCCAGGTAATGTGAGTTTTACAGATTTCCACCTGAGAATCAAAGTGTGGTAGTCAGACCACGCAGCCAGCCAGCCAGCCAGCCAGCCAAAGTGAGGCCTCGTCCCTCGAGGTGCATGACCGAAGACTAACGTCAGTTTTGTATTTATAAGCATGTGGCCTAGATTCCTGGCAGTTCAAACGCAATACGGCTGTTCTCCATGGGAAAACCACTTGCTGCATATCTCAATACTGTCCTTCCAAAGCCCTTCCCAAAATGCTTCTGACGCTGACAGTGTGTTGAACTGATTCAAATTTGACAAGACGCCTTGTCACGCAAGACCTTGCTTTTCTATGAAGATGGACCTGTGATGCAGTCAACTGTAGAAGTGTCTGAACGTCTTCTTTCCTGGTATGCCTGCCACACCCCTCAGACATTTGACTGATCGTGGTTGGTGACTGACGCGAAACCAGACAAATGGGGGCACCCCCGATCACGTCTTGGACAAAACATGCGAGGATTACGAGGGAGGCCATCCAAAGCATCGAAGTAGCGTTTTCTGCCGTCATCAGGGAATTTAAACATAGCACCTCTCTCCAAGATGACACAAGCCTTAACTCCCCTTTCTACACGCCATCCGCCTGCCCTCCTCACCTGATTTTATGACAAGCTCTTCCTTCAAACCATCAACAACTTCCACCGTCTCTGTGTATGAACTACCACGCAGCACTGGAACCACTTGTTACATTTTTTATACGCTGCTTTGTTTGTTGATATTATATACAGTACTTAGGCTTGTATAGCGGTAAAAAAGGTGTTTGTGTACGATTATAGCTGAACAGAGCTGAGAGATAGTCCAAGAGTTTGTAGGAGATATCTGTAACCTGTCCTGTGCATGTGTTAACCCTGAATGGATCCTGCTATAGTGTGTGGGCCTACATATATGCTGCTCTAACAAACATCACCTGAACTCCCTCTTGCCTTGGGATGTGAAGAAAAATTGCTTTCATGCATTTGCAGTCTCTCTTGTTCTCCTGCCACCACAGGTGGCGTTCCAGTACACCTCTGCACCGACTGTTTTCATGTAGATGCATCCTGAGAAGTCATGCCATGCACAGATTTATCAACTTCAAAGTCATAGTCATAAACGGGGGCCCACGTGTGCCTCCTGGTGATTCAAGCAGCTGCAAAGTCTGAATCTGTGCCTGTCATAGCTCAAGAGTTTACCAAACTGTTTACTGTAGTTGCACTTAAGATACCACGGACCTCACCAACCTCACCAAGTGTTAAACAGACAACTGGCGACAGATAAATGATTAAGAATGAGCCTAAAAGTCTCATCAGCAATACCAACATCAGCTGTGCTACATGGTATGGATGATGTAGGTAGGAATGTGGCGTGCTGTTGTACTTCCTTTCTGTATTTCATACAGCTGATGATGTGTTCCTTTTTATTTTTCTACCTGATACTGAACCTTGAACCTTTTTGCATCTTAGATACGACAGACCTGGCTAAAATAAAACTGTTACTACGTATGGCAATGGAAAACTTGAGTTGCTTACTTCGGGTGTGGGGAAATAAAAATTACATCTGTGACTGTACATGCTGTATGCACTGTACAGTAAATTTAATATGTTACTACACGCTCTGATTATAGGAAATCTCTTATAAGTATTCTGTTACACAACACTTGGAGGTCACTTCATCTCCTTACGTGCTTGAAGTGGCAAATTCAGCATGGATCCTCTCCAGTTTCTGCTTGTAAACATTCACCTCCTCCGCTTTGGGGAGTTCATACTTCTTTAGAAGGGTTTTCATCCCTAGATGAAAAGAGAATATGATCACTTACTGCTGCGTACCTTACCACAGTGAGGCGAAGTGAGACCAGCTCAACATTACCATCTTGTGGTGTCAAATAGAAGGTGCAGTTTACTTACGTCTCATTGAGTCGTACATCTTTGAGAGAGTCTCCCTGTCCCCTTTCAGTCCCAAACATTCAGTCACGTAGCTGAAAAAAACAAAGTGCGTTACATTCTGCATTCAGGATCAAATCTTTGTCCCTATTTAATTACAGATGTATAAAGCAATAGAATATAAACCTAGATGCTGCTGAAATCAAAATGTCAAGTTATAAACTCATATTATTAGCTAAAATATCTTAATTTTAAATTTTCTTTAATCTTGTATTATTTTTTTCCTGAGCACATCCAATGACCCACCTCTCCATGTTCAGACCAGCTCTTGAGGCGCTGTTCAGTATAGCTGTCAGAGCAATCTGAGATGGAGGAAACAGCAGTCCTGCGTCTGTCATGGCTGCTTGTGTCAGAAAGTCATCAGCACTCTTCCTCAGTGACTCTGGGTTCTCCAGTGTTGGGTATCTCGTCTGAAGGATGGAATTTATGAAAATGTTACAACGAATAATTGGAACCACTAAAATGAGACAGCTAAGGTCTGAGATAGTAGCAAAAGGAGACAACCTACTTTGAGGTCAATGAGTAGGCCCTCCATGGGTCTGTACGGGTTGTGGACCACCAGGTGAAAGTTGAGCTGTTGGATCAGCAGCAGCTCATACTCAAGGATCTGTTCCAGAACCCTTTCCTGTCCTGCCGGGCTCTCCTGCACAAGGTTGCCAACAAACTGGGTGCTGGATACATTGAATTCATCCACTTTACAGGACAAGTATGCACAGGTCAACCTGAAACAGAAGGATTAGTGTGGAAAAACTAATGGTACAATGGTGAAAATGCAGTGTACAGTTAGAAACTAATTAATAATTCCTGTTTGTTAATGCAGTGATTAGATCTGATTGAATCACCCATCACTATCACTTACAGATAGGACAGATTACATGTCCATCGCAGCTCATTTCTTTGCCATCATTAGCGCTACTCACATGATAATCCTGGGGTGGTACTCCATGATGGAGTTGTTCAGGTAGAACCTTCTGAAGTACATCATGGCTGTACCCTGCACAGGTGAGACGCACGTGGATCACCTTATTTGCAAGTAAGTGATAAGGCGTGTGCTGCTCTGACACATGAGGAGATTACGCACCACAACAGACTTTGGCATGGCGGGTTTGAAAGCATTGCAGAAGTCCAGCATCCTTCGCTCGTAGTGTCTGAATAAAACGTCTTCCTCGTGACGCTCCAAGAACGTGGATTCACTCACACCAGGCTGATCCAGACAGAGAGAGACAAGAGAGGTAACGTAACCTGTCACACAGTGGCCCAGTGCGCCCCCCACCCCCACCCTTTGACATTATCTCGTTTTACTTCTTACCTTCCCACTTTCTAGTATCTTGTTACGGAATTTCTGATTAGCCTTGTATCTCATATGCTCGAGTTCATCTTCACTTCTAAAAATCCAGTATTTTCTTTGTGAGCTGTTGTGAAACATTGTTGCTTCTGGAAGAAAAGGAGAGCATGTTGGTTTAGTCAAGGCCGAAAAAACGAGCAGTGACAGAAAATCTAAGTTAGCTTGTTATGTGGCTAGCATTAATTGACTTACGTTATTTGTGCCTAAATGCACGATAGTCCATTCAAAACCGGATTAAACTGACGACGAGGATGATGTGGCGCGGCGGTGTGTAGCTGTGCGGGAAACAGCAGCTTTGGTGCCTCCTGAAACTCAAAATGTACTATCTTAAAGTACAAACACCGGCAATAACAAAACTGACGCGCGTCGGCACTCTTTTGCGTCAAGTTGTCCCTTTCTGATGACGCAATACCGCCGTAGTGCAGGGTAGAGTGCGCAACAGAAATGTACCCCCAAAACCAGACTTCTCTCTCACACCTTTTCTTTTCGTTTCTTTTCTTTTCTTTTTAAGCTCAAAGAGGCAGCCTTTAATTAAATAAACATGTACCTGCGAGCTTACAGCAGTAGAAGTTGCATTGTCATCCCAATTTAGATTATGACACAGGTTGGCATTAATTTAAAAAAAAATATCCAGAAGCACATTTCTCCAACACCGCTGTAGCCTGCAAATTGTTCTTAATAAAACAAACACGTTTAAACATGGTATGGGCCTTTTTGTACTGATTGTATTGGGTTTTTATCAAAATACACTATTTATGCAGGCTCTGCATAGAGGGTCACACAGATTAGTCAACCTGCTCTAAAATAAAATAGCATGCACATAGAAATAACCATTAAAAAAGCTACATTGTGTGGCGTATTAGTTTATAATCAACCGGGTTTTTTTTTTTTTTTTTTTTAGGATTTTACCGTATTTGATTTACACAGTTCCCTCACATTTTTCATGATTTCTTCTCATCTGGATGAAACTTTAGATCAACTGCGCCGGAGTTCATGACCTTGCTGGTCAAATTTCTTGATTTGGGACCATTTTGGACGGAAGAACCTAACAGCAATTGAATCACACAGTATGTTTAGACGGAGCCACTCAACCCCCACCAGTGTTTCCGTATACCGTAATTTGCATAAACATGAGTAATTTATGAATAATAAATGCCCTTGCATTCAGCGGGAGCCGTTAATTTGCATATCACCACAGCTACAGTTTTATTTCCTTAGTGCGGTGTTATCATGAAGCCCTTCAAGCCTGCATAAACCAGAATCAAAGAAATAATGCTTTAACAGGTATGTGCTCAGGACTGTTTTATTATCTTAATCTCTTTCTCTACAGGAGGAAAAAAGATTTTAACTTTTATGTCTGAGCTCTGTCTGTGATAGGCTTGTAAAACGCTATACGCTTATTGTGCGCCAGGCTTACATCTACAGTATCCATCGCTCGGTCTTGCCCTGTAAATTGCATAAACATGAAGTGCCGATGCATTATTGATGAGACCATTGCAACGTTTACTGTATGTGCGCGCACTGATAGGGCGTATAATGTTTGCGTGCGTGCGTGACTGACTGTGTGCATGTTGGCCACGTCTGTCTATCCAAACACCTTTCCTTCTGCTGTTTCGCTTAATTCCGCGCTGTGGTGTAGATCACTGTTTTTTATCTTGTGTTAGAATATCTCAAAACACGTGTCTTTTAAAAAAAAAAACCAAAACTGGTGTTGAATTTTTATTTTACATTTTTGGCAGCCTGTAGTCTCTTTAAATATAGAGGGAATGCATGGATGCTACTGACACTGAGGCAGCAAGTAAAGCTCTCTTTTCTCTGTACGAGTGCGCGAGCTGGTTTGGGAGAGAGAGCGCGAGAGAGAGTGAGAGAGAAAATGTTTGGTCAGGCTTGTGTGACTAAAGGTTGTTCCCATATAATCTGACAGGCAGTATTTTATGGGAAATCAGACTTGGGTGAATTTGTGGCACCACCAGATCAGCTGAATGATCTTTGAGGCTCCCTGATCAAGTTAGTGTCATCCACCCAGAGTCAAGTCTGCACTGCTGTCTGTTATATTTCAGCTGCATATTAAAATCTTTCCAGGCACGGTGAAATTATTGCAATTCATGGACACAGACTCGGCCGCTGACCGGTGGACTGATGCCGTGTGAAGCATCACCTTGGCTGTACACAGCTTTGTAAACTATTCATGATGATGATAATGTTGTGGAGGAGGAGGAGGAGGAGGAGGGAAAGGATCTAGAGGAGGAGGAAGAGGAGGATAATCCCCATCCTGTGGCCCTCCTCCCCACCGTCTCATCTATGAAGTTACTTTCTTGTATGAAAGGAAATCATTTGGAAATAACCTTGACAACGATGCAAATGATTCCTCTGACCAATGAGCTCGCTTAATCTCTTTTTCCCCTTCTCTGATATTCCCCGTTTTTGCCGCGGTGCTCAATCCATTTTGGCTTCACACACCAACAAATACAATTAAATCCTCATTCAAACACCCTGTATGTGCATATTAATTATTCTGCCCTCCATCCTGCACAAACGGCCCACACCCGCTTCAATTGCTCCGTGGTTGCCGTGGTAACCAGGGGTGGCAGCGCTGATGTCACAGACTCCTCCAAGGACACTCAAGCAGGCGCTGGGTCAGGTGATACGCACTGCTGCTGGGCATCGACTTTAACACCCAAGAACAAAATGGCCGCCACCCTCCCTCCTCATACTTTTTGCCGCATGGGAGAGTCTCTCTTTGAGCTTTAAACAAAAGAGGAAGTGAAGGCTACCTGTGCTTGCCTGACACCTCCTTGTTTTGATGATATGTGTGATATGGATGATGTGGGATAGTCGCAGTGTGATTGGTGTGACCG